>JAANIC010006768.1:125205-210674 GCA_017607545.1 Acromyrmex charruanus
GCGCGTCCTAAGCCTTTAGACTACCGAAATATTAATTTATATAGTATATATATATATATATATATATATATATATATATATGTATGTATATATATATATATATATAGAGTGTCTCAAAACAAACGTTTATTCTTAAAATGACGTATTCCTAATAATTCTAAGACAATTCTTTTTTTGCCAAAATTTTATTTGTAGCTTAGTTTTTGAATAATAAATGAAAATGGTATGCGAATTACGCGTCGCGTACGAAAGGTAGACAAAGGCGGCGCAACTGTTCAACGTGGACGCTCATTTGCTTGCTACGCGTGAAACGCGTGACACGATGATACGCGCACGTACACGTGTTTCCTCTCTCTCTCTCCCGCCCGCCTTTATTCTCTCTCTCTCTCTCTCTCTCTCTCTCTCTCTCTTATCTTGTAGAGATGCCTTCAGTCGAGCTGGAAAAAGACAGGATAATTTCGTGACCGTGAATTCTAACGAAATTCTCATAAATCCACAAAATAAGTTTTGTTTTTCACATTAATTGCATCACGCATCACGTATATGCGAATTTTTGTCTTTCACATTAATTGTATGATTTATAATGTTTCACCCACACTCGATTTATAAACAAATTTCAATGTGTTTATAATCACTACTCATTAGTTATTTATCTTCTGAGAATTAAATCCAAGAAAGATATTGCGTACAGTAATTAATAATAAGAAGTTTTCCTCTTTTTATAAATTGTATCGCGTATCAATACGTTCATGAATTTTTCCACGCATTGATTGATTTTTGCAAACAAATCACTACTCTTAATCACTGCCGATTAATCATTCAACAACTGAGAATTACTACAAAGAACGAAACATTGCACACAGTTATCACAATCAAATTTCATCGCAAATCAATATCACTGATTTACACAAGCACTCGAATAACAAACTGAGGAATTTACTAACTTTATTATGGTAAATCACAATAAAATACTACCGATTAATTATTCGACGAGTTAAAATTACTTGAGCGTTATACATATGTTACTCGACATGGAGGCTCGATGTAAACAAGTCAATGGATTAAGTTGCTACTGAATGAGTTCGTGTTCGTGAACAATTACGAATTACAACGCCGCGCTGGAAGTATCATTTATCCTTCTTAGGTCTATTCTTTATTTCTGCACTGTCTAAAGGGTGATACGCGACTCGCAGATACTCCGATTCATCGAGGGGGATGCGACGGGGAAATCGATCCCCCGCGATGATCGTATAAATAGAATGAAGCGATCGATACTGCGCTCAATAATCCTTCGATTCCGGAGATTCGTTGATCGGAGAAAAAGAGGAATCCTTGAATTATTAAAAGGATGTTATCAAGACGATGGCGTACACGAACGAAGAGTATTATGATGATGGCACTTGGCGAGTGCCATGGACAGTATCACGCGACTGCAAGACGATACGCCGGATTGTATCCAAATCGAGCAAGACATCCGTCATACTTCGAGCAGCTCAAAGATTTTATGAAACTGGCACTTTACGTGTCCTGTCGAATAAATGTGATATTGGAAGAAATCGCGAAGCAAGAAATTTTCGGAATATGGAGGCAGTTTTACGTGCTTTCGAACGGAATCCTGAATCGAGTATTCGGGTCGTTACTCGAGAACACGATTTGTCACGAGCAACTGTACATTGGATATTGCAAGAGAAAAAGTTGCATACATTCCATTACACCCGCGTAAAACACTTATAACCTGGAAATTACCGAGCAAAAAAAAACGTTCTGCGAATATTTTCTGAGAAAAACAGATCAAGATCCCACATTTCCTTTTCGTGTGATATTCAGCGATGAATTGCTATTCACACGGGAAGTTGTTTTCAATTCGCACAACATGCATTTGTGGAGCGACGAAAATCCCACAGCCACACGACTCAAAGGCTTCCAAAATCATTGGAAGAGAAATCAGTGGGAATTATGGGAATTTAAATATTAGGACCAGTTGTTCTTCTGGATATCTTAACGGATGAAAGATACGTGGAACTTCTAAGAGAAAACTTCCAGACTTCTTTAAGAAAGTGCTGTTATTAGAAACAAAATTGTTTTTTAATAAGACTGTGCTGGACCACACAACGCCAGAATTATAACAAATTACTTGAATGAGCAGTCTCCTAGGTACTGGATGGGACGGTATGGCCCAATATGTTGAGTCACAAGATCTCCGGATTTCAATCCTCTCGACTTTTTTGTAGGGATATTGTAAAATGGAAATTTACAAAACACTTCCCGAGAATACCAATGATTTAGATACGAGATTGCGACATACTATTTGGACCATCGAAGAAAATGTTATGGAAAACGTCCAAGTAAACTTTTTGAAACGCATGTCAGCTTACGTTAGGATAGATAGTGCTTATTTTGAGCTGTAAAATGTTCAATCCGCTCTTTTCAGTGCGATCAATACATTTTTATGTGGAACATTTTGCAGAAATGTAAAAAAAAGTCCCCCAAGAGAGGGATTACTCCGCTTAAACTCCGCTTAATTAACGTTCTCTTATAAAATGAAAAAAAAAACAGGTATTTTACAATATATTTTTACATGTAAAGTATGTTGCAAAACATGTTATAAAATACCCAAGTAGCACTTAGCGCTTACAAAGCGTTAACAAATCGCTAAAAAAAGCACATATACTTGTTTTTTTAGTGCTTTATAGACGCTGCTGTGCTACTTGGGTACCCATTTTTTCCCTTAAAAATTATGTTTTTACAACTTATAATAATCGCGTTCTCAATGCGAAGGTTTCAGCCAATTACAAAATACGTGTTAGATTTATAGTTGATAAGATATTTGGCAGATGAGCACAAAAACAGTTCAATATGTACGCTTTAATGCGTTCAAATTATACAATGTAATTACTTCCGGTTGCGAGGTGAGTGGTGATACACGCAGATTATATTGAAGCGAACAAATTTATTCCAAAGGTGCTGTAGAGAGTTTCCCCCCGGGGAGTTTTTTGTTACAGTGAACGGGGTGGAAAACCCTAGAGAGCTTGCCAAAAAGTAGCTCGTTTTTTCGGGGCGAAAGAGAGCGAAAGTGAGGAAATACCATCCTAACCTTAAACAGCGAAGTGTCAAGAGCCGGCCAACGACTCAGAACATCTGGGGATCGAAAGAGCGGGGGCGCAGGTAGGGCGGAAGGGCAGTGGACCAGATCCATCACAGATCCATCACAGGAAAGCCGGACGAGCTCGAAGAGGTGGCGGTCCGAGGAGGGTATGAGCGAGAGAGCGGAGAGTGAGAACGATAAAGCCGAAAGTTCAATCGGGTCGGCAGAGGCGAGTGGGGACAAGGGGCAGGAGTGGCTCAGCGGCAAGTGGGGAAACGTAAGCGTTTGGAAGTGCGAAAACAAGAGCACGCCGGGGAAAGGAAGAAGGGGAAGACCAACGAAGGCAGAGAGCTTGGCGCGAGAGCGAAGGGACGGTAGTGCGAGCGGCAGTATTTTCTCAATACTGGCGAAACGCAATAGAAGCAGTGGTTCCGAGTCGGAGCAAGAGGATAAAGATAAAAAGAAGCAGAGAGTAAAGAACGACGAAGAAAAAGCGGATATTAAGGAAGAGAGGAAAGAACAGATAGAAGGCACGATGGATAAAATGGAAGAGATGCTGAGAAAACTGTTGGCGGAAACGAAACAAGAAATTTTAGATAAAGTCGAGCAAAAAGGAGAGGAAATAAAGAGAGAGATAAAAAAGGAAATGAAGGATGAGATCGAAAAAATAAGAGCGGAAGAAAGAAAGGCAAGAGAGAAATTAGAGAACGAGTTAAAAGAACTAAAAGAAAAAGTACAAGAGATGGAGAAGAAGAACATCGATCAAGAAAGAAGAGAAAGAAGATTGAATATTGTTATAAAGGGGGTAGAAATAAAAGGAGGAAATGTAAGAGAGGCTGTGACAGGTGTGTTTGAGAAAATGGGAGTGAATGAGAATGAAATTAACGTGAAGGATGCATATATGATTAGAGTGAAAGAGAAGGAGAGTATGATAGTGGTAAAATTGAGCAGCATGTATGACAAGAGAAAAGTAATGGAGAATAAAAATAAATTGAGAGGGTCAAGAGTGTACGTGGATGACGATATGATGAAGAGTGAAAGAGATAGACAGAGTGCGATTAGGGGGTGGGCAAAGAATGAGAGAGCTAAAGGTATGCGTGTGAAAGTAGGGTTCGGGAGGGGATGGATGAATGGAAAAGAGTATGTGTGGAAGAGTGAACGAGAATGTATGTGTGAAGTGGATTTCTAAAGAATGCTTGCAGTGTGAATGAGAGAAAAGAGAAAAAAGAGGAAGCCACTCAAATAGAAAGGAGGGGGAGGGGTAAAGGGAGAGGGAAAGGAGTTAGGGGGGTGGTATGGAATGTTGCAGGGCTAAAAAAGAAGGACGAAGAGTTTTGGAAATTTTTGAATGATTTTGATGTGATTGGGTTGATAGAAACGTGGGTGGATGAAAGAGAGTGGGAGAAGATAAAAGATAAAATGCCAGAAGGATGGCGTTGGAAGTGCCAGATAGCTACGAGAGAGGGGAAGAGGGGAAGAGCGAAGGGGGGAATTGTGACAGGAGTGAGAAGGGAATTAGAGGAAAGAGAAACTGGGTATGATGAGAGGGAGGGCATTCAAGAAAGGGAAGTGGTTATAGATGGAGAGAGGTGGAGATTTGTAATAGTGTATAATAGGGACAAAAAGAAGATCTAGAGGCCTTAAAAGAGATCATTAAGGAAGAGGAAGAGGGAATTTTAATGGTAGCAGGGGATTTTAATGCGAGAATAGGAGTAAAGGAAGGGTGGAGTAGACAAAATACAGAGGGAGACGGAATATCGGAGGAGGTGAGTAGAGAGTCTAGAGATAAAGTGGTAAACAAGCAAGGAAAGGACTTGATGGAGGTGATAGAAGAAAGAGGGTGGATGGTGCTGAACGGAGTAAAGGAAGGGGATGAGAAGGGGGAGTGGACCTATGAGAAGGGAGGAGGGAGGTCAGTAATTGACTTTGGTATAGTGAACTGGGAGGCTTGGGAGAGAGTGGGGGGATTTGAGGTGGGGTGTAGGGGGGAGTCAGACCATCAGCCAATCATGATAGAACTAGGGACATATTATGAAAGGGAGGAAGAGAGGAGGGGGGAAGAGATAAGACTGCAGGACTGGTCAGAGGAGGGGATAAGAAAGTACAGGATGGCCATAGAAAAGGTAAAATGGATAGGGGGAGGGGTAAGGGAGAGATGGGAGGAATTGGAAAGAGAAATTAATAAGGCGGTGGAGGTTAGAAAAAGGGGAAAGAGGAAAGGGATGGGATGGAGCCCGTGGTGGGATGCCAAGTGTAGGGAAAAAAAGAGCGAGATGAATAGAGCGAGAAGACGGTATAGGAAAGAACAGAAGGAAGGAAGATATGAAGAATTCGTGAGGTGTAAAAAGGAGTATAGAAAGCTGTGTGAGGAGAAAGAGGTGGAATATAAGAGACGGGAGGAAAAAGAGATAGAAAATATAAAGACAGAATCGGAGGCATGGAAATTTATAAATAGAGGGAGGAGGAAAAGAGAGGGGGTATGTAAAGAAATTTCGATGGAGGAGTGGATTACGTACTTCATGGGAAGCTTAGGAGGAGTCGAGGAAAGAGAAGGGAAGGGAAGTAGAATACTGGGTGTGGAAAGGGCAGAAGACGGAGGGATAGGGATAGAAATGGTAAAAAATGAAATAAGAAGGTTAAAAAGAGGGAAAGCAGCAGGATTAGATGGAATAAAGAATGAGGCATGGAAAGAAGGAGGGGAAATAATTGGGAAAAGGTTGAAGGAGATATTAAAGGGGGTGTGGGAGGGAGAAGGATTCCCAGAGAGCTGGAGGGTAGGAGTAGTGGTACCGATATGGAAAGGAGGAGAGAGAAGGGAGCCCGGAAACTACAGGGGGGTAACGATGACGAGTACAGGATATAAGATATATGCGAGTATTTTAAATAGAAGGTTAGTGGCAGAGCTCGAATTGAATGGTGGGTGGAGTAGGTCGCAGGCCGGTTTTAGGAAAGGGCGAGGGACCGTGGAAAATGTTAAGATCGTGAAACATATAATAGGAATAAGGTTAGGACAGAAGAAGAAAGTGTGGGCATTCTTCATAGATTTAAAGGCAGCTTTTGATAGAGTGGATAGAAATGTTCTATGGGAAATGATGAGGAGAAGAGGGGTGAGTGAGGGCTTAATAGATAGAGTTATGGAGGTATATGAGGAAACGAGATGTGTTGTGAGGATAGGGGATAACGTATCAAGGGAATTCTGGGTGGATAAGGGGGTAAGGCAGGGTTGCCCAATGAGCCCGACCCTGTTTAATATATATATAGCAGATATCGAGGAGGAGCTAAAGAAAGGGAATGGAGGGATTCGGGTGGGAAAAGACAAGATGTGGTCAATGGAGTATGCGGATGACATAGTGTTGCTAGCTGAAGAAGAAGAAGGATTAAGAGATATGATAAGGAGAGTAAAAGGATATATAGAGGGGAAAAAACTGGAATTGAGTGCTGATAAGTCCAAGGTGATGGTGTTTAAAAATAAGGGAGGAAGGGAGAAAGAAAGATTCTGGTGGTGGGGAGAGAAAAGGATAGAGGAAGTGAAAGAATATAAATATTTAGGGTATGTGATAACTCGACATGGAGGGGATAAAGAACATGTGAGAGAAAGGGTGAGAAGAGCTAGAGTCGCCATGGGATGGGTATGGAGTTACGGGGAGAGAAAATTTAAGGGGGATATAAGATGGAGGCTAAAACTATTTGACAGTATAGTGAAAGGAATTTTATTTTATGGGGTGGAAATGTGGGGATATAGGGAATGGAAGGAGGTGGAAGCGATTCATGAAAAATATTTGAAGTGGATCTTAGGATTGGAAAGGGTAACACCAGGTTATATAGTACGGGAAGAGTTAAAAAGAAATAAATTGAGGGTAGAAACGGGCTGGAGGGCAGGGAAGTTTGAAGAAAAATTGGAGAAAGGAATGGGAGGGGAAATTGGGAGGATGTGTATAATTGAGAAGAGAAAGAGCGAAAGAGAGAAGGAGAGGAGTGGATGGTCAAAAGAGAGCATCGAGAGGGGAAATTATCTATGGCGAGGAGGCATGAGTGAGGTAGCCATGAATGAATGTGGAGAGAATAAATGGGAGCGCCTGAGGGAAAGGGATATAGAAGTGGACATACAAGAGAGAGGAGAGAAAGTGAGAGTGTCTAGGTCGTGCGAGAGTTATAAGAGAGTGTATGGGATACCGATGTATATAAGAACGTGTAAGAGAAATGAGGGGAAGAAAATGGTGAAAATAGCAAGATGGAGATGCGGGAATGAGGAGAGGGGGAATAAGTATTGGTTGAATGAGGAGGAGAGGAAGTGTAGACTGTGCGCAAGAGAGAAAGAGAGTGTGGACCATTTAAAGAATAAGTGTGTGTATGTGAGGGAGAGAAGAGAAAGAAATGTAGATGTTTTAAATGAAGATGGGAGAGGAATAAGATGGATGGAGATAGTAGAGCGACTCAGGGGAGAGAGAGAGAGAGAGAGAGAGAGAGAGAGAGAGAGAGCAGGGGGGGAGAGAGTGAGCGAGTGCGAGAGTGAGTGGGATATGATAGAAAAATGTCAGTGTATATCTCGTATAATAATGTAATGTACTGAATTAATGTAATGTACTGTATAAGGAAGTCCATTGTAAGCACTTTATGTGAAATGCAATAAATTACTATATACAATGTAATTAGAATGTTGCACACACGAAAAGAGCAAGGAATCAAACAATATGTCTGACGCGAAAAGGAAGAAGTTGCACACGACGGCCATAGAGTTTAGATGGCGCGCTAACATTAGGTCGGTAAGATCGCGTTACAGTAGCGTGTATAAACCATGAAAATGAACATAAAATAATAATATATAATTAAGTAAAAACACACCATTGTATTACAGACAAAGTAAAAAAGCTTTGCAGTCACAATTAAATCTAAGAAAGAAAAATTTACAGATTCCTACACTCTTTAAATTTTGATTTCGGATAGATTTATAATAGGTCAATGACTTCCATCTTCTTTCTGATGCCGACGAATGTTACTATATTCAATGGTTTCATCAGTACATCAGCTATATTGTTTTGGCTTTTGATGTATTTCAACTGTATCTTTCCATTTTGGATCGCTTCTTTCACTAAATAATACTTAATGTCGATTGACGCTCCTCTTTGTCTCTGTATTTTTGCCGCTGCAGACTGGTTGTCTTCAAACACTGGTTGTCGTAGGTCTCGACATCTGGTCCAAAGAATTTGCACAGGGTATATATGGATATATCGTCCTTCTCTGATGGCCTCATAGGCGATATATACTTCGCCTCGCATAATCATAATGCGACTACGGTCTGTTTGCATTGCAGCTTCTCCATTGCATTGTCTTTCCGTAGACTATAAAGCAATCGGAGGGAGGGAGGAAGGAAGAGACGGAGGGAGGAAGAGAAGGGGAGAGAGGAAGGAGGAAGGGAAAGAGTGCGGGGTACGTGCACGCGTAGCAAGCAGTTGAGTGCCCGCGCCGACAATGAGTTGCACTGCCCCTGCCTACCTTTCGTACGCGATCCATAATTCACTCACTATTTTCGTTTATAATTCAAAAACTACTCATAAAATTTTGGCAAAGGAAGAATTGTCTTAGATTTATATCAAGAATACGTCATTTAAGGACAAATGTTTGTTTTGAGACAACCTATACACAAGGTATCTTATTTTTAAATAATGCATTAAGATTTCTCGAGAACTACGATAGATACGGAAAAATATTTCAAACAAAAGTTGTATGATTCGGAGAGGGTCATAAGGTGGTATCATTGATTTGACCTTGAATAGCATCGCCAAGATCAAATCTAGGTCACATCGATTTTTTTAAATAGAACATCCTATGTTCCATTAAAACATTTTTCCGTATTTATCATATTTTTCGAAAAATCTGAATGCACTATTTAAAATGGGACACCCGGTGTGTGTGTATATGTGCGTGTGCGTGTGCGTGTGCGTGTGCGTGTGTGTGTGTGTGTGTGTGTACAGGATGTCTGGAAATAATCGCCAAATATTTCATGGGCAGGCAGAGAGGACTAAACTGAGTCAAAAAGTCTTCCACCATTTTACGATTTTCGCAATAGTTAACAAGGTATTAATTACTAAAAATTGCCAAATATTGGTTTTGAATAATATTTTACTTAAATACTATTAACTTTATAGAAAAACTGCAAGAGACAAAAATCATTTATTTTCTTCTCATAAAGTTCTAAGAATTTTTTCAGAATTTTTTATCAACTTTTTAGTATTACATTTTCTTTTTTTTTATCAACATGAGAAAATACGGTGTTAAAAAATTTTAAAAAAATTCTAAAAAAATTCTACAACTTTATGAGAAGAAAATAAATGATTTTTGTCTCTTGTTTTTCTGTAAAGTTGATAGTATTTGAGTAAAAAATTATTCAAGACTAATATTTGGCAATTTTTAGTAATTAATATGTTAACTATTGCAGTTTAGTCCTCTCTACCTGCCCACGAAATATTTGGCGATTATTTCCAGACACCCTGTACAGGGGGGAGGAGTGATTTTAACATATTTTGTTACCCATCATGAGCAGGTAGAGTGAATCGAACTGAGTCGAAAAGTCCTCAACCATTTTGCAATTTTCGCAATAGTTAACAAGATATTAATTACTAAAAATTGCCAAATATTGGTCTTGAATAATTTTTTATTCAAATACAGAATTTTTTATCAACTTTATAGAAAAACTGCAACAGACAAAAATCATTTATTTTCTTTTCATAAAGTTCTGAGAATTTTTTCAGAATTTTTTAATACCGTATTTTCTCATGTTGGTAAAAATAAGAAAATGCAGTGCTAAAAAGTTGATAAAAAATTCTGAAAAAATTTTTAGAGTTCTATGAGAAGAAAATAAATGATTTTTATCTCTTGCAGTTTTTTTATAAAATTGATAGTATTTGAGTAAAAAATTATTAAAGATCAATATTTGGCAATTTTTAATAATTAATATCTCGCTATTGCGTAAACTGCAAAATGGTAGATGACTTTTCGACTCAATTCGATTCATTCTACCTGCTCATGATGGGTGACGAAATATGTTAAAATCACCCTGTATATATATATATAATAAACGAAATGTAATAAAAATACTATATTGCGATAATTGTGATAATTTAAATGTAACTTTAAACTGATCGCTAAATGATATTACTTTTTTCTGATTTCGTAAATAAAATTTGAATAGTTAATTTATTTATGTTATTATAACAATGTTAACACATTTATGTTCTACATCGGTTATATTCATAAATTTACAAGAGTTCAATATAGTAATTTTTTAAATATAATGATTGTTTAATAACAATTAATTATCAGTTAACGAATTTTTATATAAATTTACTAGTCAAATTTAAATCTTCATCAGAAAAAAGATGATGCCATTTAGAGATTGGTTATTTTAAATTATCACAATTATCATATGTAATATTCTTAAAACCAAACTTTGTTATAATATTATCTTGTTAAAAAACTAACATTTTCGCTGGAATTTTATATACAGGATGTATCGAAAGTCTGGAAACAGTTGAATATCTCGAAAAAATGCAAAGTTCTTTTGAGAAAAATGTTTCAGACAAAAGTTGTAGGTTTAAAAAGATTTATTCACTGATCACATCCGCTTGACTTTCGGTCGCCAAGGTTAGGTCAAGGTCAAATTGACTTTTTTAAATAGGATCCTATTTTTAATGCCAGAATTTAATAACTGGTGTCAAGAGCTTTTCAAAACACTAATAAAGTTACTTTTCATTAAGTACTTTTTGAATTATAAGGCTCGACATTTACTGAACCACCGATGCAAAGTGTTCGACCGACGGCTACAACCTCTTGAATATTGTTCAGGATCATGTTCTAGATAACATTTGTTAAGATCAAGGCCATTGGAATTACCAGTTATTTTCATTTTTGCATTAAAAATTCATTTCTACGTAAAAATGAAAATAAGAGATACAACCAATGGTCTTTATCTTGACAAATGTTATTCATGACATGATCCTGAACAACATTCAAGAAGTTTTATCCATCGGATATCTTGCGTAATGCCGGTGGTAACAGTAACTTTCAAGCTTTAAAACTCGAAAAGTACTTAATGAAAAATAACTTTATTATAGTGTTTGGAAAGCTCTTGACACCAGCTATTAGGTGTACAACTTTGCGCCGTTTTTTTTCCGAAATTCGAGGCTTTATTGTAAAAAACTGGTTATACATTTATGATTCAAAGTATTGTCCATCGCTGGCCACTACTTTCTCCCATTTTTTGGGCAGCGTACGAATCCCGCGTCGAAAAAACTGGTCATCTTTTGAAGCGATTCACGAATCGATCCAATTTTTTACTTCTTCATAAGACCGGAAGTGCTGGTCAGCCAGGCCGTGTGCCATTGATCGAAACAAGTGATAATCAGAGGGAGCAACGTCTGGAGAATACGGCGGGTGAGGTAGGATTTCCCATTTCAACGTTTCCAAGTATGTCTTGACCACTTTCGCAACATGGGGTCGAGCATTGTCATGCTGCAAAATCACTTTATCGTGTCTCTCGTTGTATTGCGGCCGTTTGTCTTTCAATGCTCAAACGCATCAATTGCGTTCGATATTGATCGCCTGTGATTGTTTCAATCGGTTTTAACAGCTCATAATACACTACGCCTAGCTGGTTCCACCAAATACAAAGCATGACCTTGGAGCTGTGAATATTCGGTTTGGTCGTCGACGTGGAAGCATGGCCGGGAACTCCCGATGATTTTCTGCGCTTGGGGTTATCGTAATGAACCCATTTTTCGTCCCCAGTCACAATGTGATGCAGAAATCCCTTCCGTCTTTGCCTTTCAAGTAGCTGTTCACAAGCAAACAAACGCCGTTCAACGTCTCTCGGCTTCAACTCGTACCCAATTTCCTTGCTTCTGAATCATTTCCATGACTTTGAAGCGTTTTAAAATGGCTTGTTGAGTCACTCCCAATGATCGTGCCAATTCTTCTTGATTTTGACGAGTCTTGATCAAGTAATGCTTCCAATTCTGAATCTTCGAAAACCTTTTCTCTTCCACCCCTATGCCGGTCAAAATCATTCT
This sequence comes from Acromyrmex charruanus, assembly GCA_017607545.1. NCBI lineage: Eukaryota > Metazoa > Arthropoda > Insecta > Hymenoptera > Formicidae > Acromyrmex > Acromyrmex charruanus. Next base: position 137,356 of record JAANIC010006768.1, read on the forward strand.
TGAAGCGTTGAAATCACTCACAACACATTCTTTCATTAATAGCGGCCTCACCATAAATATTTGAGAGCATTCGATGAGCCTCAGCCGCAGATTTCTTCATATTGAAGCAGAAAATTAAAACCTCCCGCAAATGACGAGAATTTGACTCGTAAACTGACATTTTCAATCGAGAATAACTTTATGATGCAGACACAAATCGACTAATGTTTCTATGGGGTTATGTTGACAGATGCCTAAGTTTATTGTATGACGTCTATGATCTATTTATTTCGACCACCACTTACTGCTAAAACCTATAGGAAAACGGCGGAAGCAAAGTTGTACACCTAATATTAGATTCTGGCATCTAAAATAGGGTTTCTCATTAAAAAAAAGTCAATTTGACCTTGATCTGATCTTAGCGACGGCACCCAAGATCAAGCGGATGTAATCAGTGAATAGATCTTTTTAAACCCTATAACTTTTGTCTGAAACATTTTTCTCAAAAATGCTTTGCTTTCGATATATTCGACTGTTACCAGATTTTTTATATACCTTGTGTAATTCGACGCCTTACTGTCCGAGATTTATAAAATCATAACATTGCTGCGTGTTTCGTGGTTCTTAAAGAACTATGCCTTTAAAATTAGAAAAACATCGTTGCTCTTGCTAGCACATGGATCATCAAGATTTTGGGCATATTCTAAATGTCGTATGACACATTCAGAGGCATCGTCGCCATTACAATTTGAATTTTTTTAACGACACAGATCGTGTTCAAGAACTTAAACGAATTAATGAACTAATATATCAAATACATTTCATATTACTTTAATGTCTTTAATATAATCTGTTTTATAAATTATATATATATATATATATATATATATATATATATATATATATANCGTCATCGGAAGAAATGCCTTGAATGTAGAGAAATCAAATAAGACTGATACATGGTACAATGGTATGACAAAAAGTTTCGGTGAATGTTAAGAAAATAAACATCACTTAATTAATATAAATATAATTAATATACAATAAATTTGTAGAACAAATTTATTGTTCTACAAGATAATCTCTCCTAGAGACAATATACTTCTAACAACGTTCATTTCGCTTGCGATAACTTTGAAACTTTTTAAAAGCAGAAAGAAACATTCCTGAGAGTGGACATCCCAGTCTTTTTCATGTACCAAATCTCATTGATCTCTTTATTTTGTTCGTCCTTGTTTAACCCACGAATAACATAGAAAAGAATCACAAAAACATTACCCTATAAGATTTGAAAAGATCTGAATGACAATTCTCAGGTCCATCTTTGGCAAAAATCATCTTTGAATTAAAAAGATGTTGGAGCAATGATCGAATTTGATCAATACAGTCAATAGTACAGACTTTTTAATTCCAAATATCAAATATCGATATCTTTAATTCAGCAGCTTACATTATCGTTCCATTTCACTCAAATATGAATATATTTGTTTTTATTTAACATTCCAGCTCCTCTTACAAGATCGAGCATTGTTATACACGATTACTGCTCTGTTTATCACTCTGAATGTCCGTTAAGCATACACAGTCCGTATGTATACACATTCGTTATAAAAAAATATGATTGGGAACCAATGATACTATTGAATAATAGTAATTATTGGTCAACTATAATTTGGCGAATAGTAACTATTGGTGTGTAACAAAAAATATTTTTCTCTGAATTAATAAATTAATTTTATGATGCTTTCAAGCGATCACCCATCCGAAGCTATATCGCGGCTAGCGTATTTGCGATTGTACAGAAATTACTACTTTGATTATCTACGAACTTATTATAATAAGGTGATTCCCCCACGTGATATAGGATGGATAACGCTAAAATCATCATTAAATGTACTTCTGCTATTTTCAATTCAATAATTGTGATTACAATATAAGTAATCAGAGACTTACAAAATCACCAAATATCGATTTTTATGTATGGATTTTTTAAAATTCTTGTCCTCTAAATATTGGATCCGCCATTTTGAATTGCACATTTTTTATTTCAGGTTAGAAATCAGTGATTAAAAAGACTAAACAACATACTCCTGTATTCGGTGGTCAGACTCGAAAGAACATTACGCACTCTAACGCGCGAGCTGCTTTAGTGTTTTAAATTCGATAACTTCTGAACAAATGGTCAGAAATTAGTTTTTCGAAAAATAATTTAAACTAAAAACATACAGTTATAAGTATAAATTGTCAGATATTTTTTATGATTTTTTTCTTTCGAATTATTTGATTTTATATTTCAAAATTTGTCAATTTCCGGTTTTTTTACAATTTTTCCAAAGTTTTTTGTTTGCGATTTGCATAGAATATTTTTATAAGCATTGACAAAATATTTTTAGTATTGTTGGAACATTTCTAAGTTAAATGCCGCAAAACAGACCTCAATATAATTTTTTGTTTAGTCGCAAAAAATTAATAAAGAAGTTACTTCCGGAGAAAACTGTTTTTGAGATTATTTAACAAATGGAGGGTAAAAAAACGAACAACGTAGTCGTTTTTCATCAAAATCGTATAGAAACATTTTTCAAAATTCAAAGCACAAGACCCCCTCCTCCTCTAAATTTTGTCGGCCTGTATTATAGGTCATTATAATGACATTTAGTATTTAAAAATGAATAAATAAGATCATGATGCCTTTATAATGTTATTATGATTTCTGCACACTATTCGTTCTACTTAGAAATGATTAGAAATGATTAGAAGTGATAACAAAACTTAAGATGATATTCAAAAATGTATTTTTATTGAGTTTTCACAAATTGTATGAACATTGTCAAAAATGTATTGTCTTTAAGAGAGAATTACTTTGAAGAACAATAAGGATCATTTGTATATTAATTAAGTTGTGTCTATTTTTTCATAAAATTCACCGAACTTTATCGTCACACCACGTATAATAGCAAACTTTGGACCGCTCTAACACTTAGGAGAATAATTATAGGGAATCACTATAAGATGTAAAGGTTATGCCTATGAAATTTTTTAATCCTTTTTGAATGCCTTACAATCAAATCCATTAGCTATATCTCAAAAACCCGGGATCTTAATTTGCATAAAAAACTGAGCATAGTCTTTTTATAGTTATCCCATAGAACACAAAACATTTTAGCAATATTGTAACTTTACAATATTCAGCAATATTGTAATAACATATTCGGTTCCATATAGTACTTGATATCTTAAGCTATATTTATTATTACATATGATTATTCATTTAAGAAAATGACGAATGAGAACTCACCCTTCCAATAACATTTCGTCTTCCGTGCCTCGTTGATTCTTTACCCAATAATTGATCGTATTCGGAAACGCTTCGACGTAACACTCGAGCTGCACGTCTGTACCCAAAGGAGCGCCCAATAACTGGTTAGGTGCTTTTACGACGGGTGCGACTATGGAAATAAAATGAGTTTAGAAAACGAGAGCAGAAGCTTTTCATAAATGTACGTACGAAGGAAGTCTCAAAGATAGAGCTCGTTTTAAGAAGGAAATGAAAATTTAATTCTTTTCTGAATATGCACGTCGAAATCAAGCTTTTTTTGGTAAATTTTCCTTTTATTTGCATAATTGAAGCTTAAGCACGTGTTTTCGCGCAAAATAGTAGCTTTTGAAACTAATATTATATCAAAAATAAGTATTCTACCTAAAAACCTATTTTAGAAATTGTATGGAGAAAAATAAGGAATTCCATTTTTGTTAAATTACTGTATTCGTGAAATAAATCAAATTTTCATTTTCTTCTTTTTGTAAGTTTATCTCATTTTCGAAGCTTCCCTTAACTGTTTTCTCTTTCAAATCGCGATAACGCGTCTTGACTATATGAAAAATATTAGCAAATTACTTTCCATAATCGTATTTTGTGAATCAGATTGGAACGGATTGAAGAACGGATTGTGCGAACGGAGCTTACAATTCACAGCGAGCGTCACCCGTTTGCTAACCGCTGGCGGCACGTCGTTGCTAGCGATGCAGAGATACGCCCCCATTTGCCGCCTCTCGACACGATAGAAATGCAGCAGTGAACCGTTGTAGTGATCGTGCTTCTCGAAAGTGCTACCACCTGCGTACATAAGAGAAATATTTTACCATGCCGCGAAAAAACGATCGATCGCAATTCCGTTCCTTTTCTACCGTTCGTTCAAACAACGAGCAAACAATAAAGCACGAAACAATAGAACTCTATTATATTGAATTATGATTACTACATTCCGATTACGGAGTAACTCAAAGTGAAAGTTCATTCAATACGGAAATGTGTCAGTATCAGACACTGATTTGACTGGCGAATTGAGAGAAACAAAAACGAAAAGACATACACTTAAATTATGGAGATCACTGATGATAAATAATTCTTCGTAAAGAAAGCACCTCTATAGATATCGAAAAAGTAAACGTATGAAATAAAACCCCTGCAAATAGTGCGACTACACGGCCACGCTACGAATTCAAGGATATCTGATTGCATAAACAAGATATGCAGACAATTATTTCGATTAGTTCTGGTAACTCGAAAGACTCAAACGTGAATGCGAGTATATGCGGCAATTTACGCGACATAGCTTTTCTCTCTCTCTCTCTCTCTCTCTCTCTCTCTCTCTCTATTTTTATATCATCTCTACATCAATCTCTGCGTTATTATATTATATTATTTTATTTTATTAAAAAATATATTAAAAAGACTTTGTACTTATAACAAAAAGTAGTATACAAGAAGGGCAAAGAACCAATAACGTATAAAAGAAATTTAATTTAAATAAGCAAAATTAATACAAAACAATTATAATAAACAAACGTTTCAACTCCAATCGAGTCATTTTCAATGTAATCTTGCATCTGACTTGCATGATGTCAAATAACGAAATGTCAAACAGAAAAACATTATCGAGAACGGAAAACGACAAAATAGGGGGGAAAAAAGAGAAAAGATATTAGGAAGGAGAAAGAGAATGTATAATGTCAAAATACAATTCCGGCAAAGACTCCGTGTCATTTTGTCTATTTATTCCATGTTTCTGTTTTTTAGTATGAACCATTTCAGATATCAACCTTTTATTATATGAAGATTCCACATCTAATATATCCACTTTATTCCATTTAAAATTATGATTCCTCAATACGATGGTTGGAAATCACTGATGGAGATTTTGAACTTATATTGATATCAGAAATATGTTCATGCAATCTGGTCTTTAATTGTTTTTTAATTTGGCCAACATAACTGACATCACAATCCTCGCAAGATAATATTTTGTAGACCATATTTTGATTCTGAATGTGTTCCAAATCATCCTTTCCTCTCTTTATAAAACTTCTTAATGTGTTAGGAATGGTAAAAGCCAATTTACAATTAAACATGTTAACAATAGATATAAATCTTTCGGATATCGTATTGACATATGGAATCGTAAAAAATCTCTCAGTGTCATCCTTGTTCTTATTCAAATTATTAATCTTGTTAATGTGATATTTAATTCTGTTATGAATAGTCGGAAAAATAAAACGTAACGGATACCCATTCTGTAAAAAAATCTCAATAGCGTCAATCAAATTATTTCGTTGGAATTTCGGATGACACAAACAAAAAATCTTATCCACAACTTCATAAATTACACCTCTTTTATGACAAAGTGGATGGTGTGAATGGAAATTAAGAAATCTACCGGAAAATGTTACTTTATGGTATATATCAAAAATAAGATTCCGTTCTTCAATAATCAACATAGTATCTAAAAAACTTATTTTTCCATCAAAGTGAACCAACCTCCAACCTCCATAGTGAATTGCAGTCTAGTGTGCAACGAATTAAAAATATCCAAAACATCACCAACACTTTCAGACGGAGCAGCTAAGATAATATTATCAACGTATCGATAATAAAATAGCAATCGACAAGGCAGCATTCTGATAGCATTTCTGATAGCATTTTTTCAAAGTCCTGCATAACGATATCTGCAATTCATATTACTAATTTTTATGTAACTATTGATTCTTTTTGTTCACGGTTGCTTTTCCAGAATTTTCTTATGACTCTGTCAATTCTTAAAAATGACTCGCAGCGTACTACACAAAATGATAAATTTGATATTAAGGATTTATAATAATATTGTAAGACTATGCGCATATTTTTAATTTAGAACGATGTTTATATATTTTAAGATTACATTGAAAATGACTCGATTGCAGTTGAAACATTTGTTTATTATAATTGTTTTGTATTAATTTTATTTATTTAAATTAAATTTCTTTTATACGTTATTGGCTCTTTGCCCTTCTTGTATATTATTTTATTTTATTTTATTTTATTTTATTTTATTTTAGTTATCTCTATTTGAGTTATTCTTTCTGCGCACATTTATATTTTGCTCTAATTCACTGTAACTGTTTTTAGAGCGATATACTCTAGAACATCAATGAACACACTATCTCTCTCTCTCCCCCCCCCCTCTCTCTCTCTCTCTCTTAATTTATATATAACATATACGCATACAAATCGAGATATTATACTATATAAGGAACTCTCGGTTGTAGCTTTGCTCTCACGTTCCACTCATCTTCGAGATCAGTTCACAAAGAGGAACTTATTTCAACGAAATTGCTTGTTCGTTACATCCTTATTCGAATATTACATTCTTACACTCAATCTACATATCCGCGAAGAATACTGGTTTAGAAAGTTTTTAGCTCTCTCGATCCACCACAAACTTGCTCTCATTCCAGTCATTTTCTGTCCAAGTTAATCCTCGGAATCATGATCACCGTTCTCGGAAATATCGATAAGCATCTAGGATTTTTCTAGACAAGATATCTAATACTTCATTAATAACGACTACTAAATTAAGTAAGTTTGAATTAGATATCGGATAAAAAAAGAAAATTCACATTTTACGGTAATAGTTTTTTATATTCGCGCACTGATCAATTTTTATAAGAAAAAAAAAAGAAAATCTTTATGCAAAAGAATAATTTTACGATTTTAACCTCCGACATGAGAAAATCGATAATAAAACGGCAATAACGGTAAATGTAATTGGAGGAGGATTCATTCCTATCCTCCCAGACTTCGATAATAGTTCGCACTTTAATCAAGCAATGATACGATAATTAAGATATTAGTAGCACTAAATTATCTTATATTGCTCTTGATTGGTAGTAGAATTAAAAAAAAAAAGATTGAAGTTTTACCTTACCTTTACTTAATAATACTCTTGAGGTTTTCATGAGCACTTTCTATACAGAAATTATGCATTTCGCGAGTTATCTATCGCGGATTTTTTTTTAATTGTTTTATATCGTTATTTTTAGCGTCAATTTCATCAAAATTATTTTATATAACTCTACAAAAATATTATATTAATATATCAATATTATGTTTTATGTATTATTTCAATCGTAATTATTTTGCAAGTTTAAATTTTAAAAATTGATTAACCTTTAGATCGCTGGGATTTCCAAACCAAAATCATGGATAGTTCCCTCAAAAAACCATATAATAAATAATATACAGAATGTTTAGCGTAATGGTTCGAACGATTTTTCAGATACTTCCGACAGTTAAAAAGAAAATTAGAAGATGTATATTTATTTGTTTTACAATATGTAATAAAAAAATTAAAAAAATTTTTTTCATAAAAAATCAAAGCTAAATTTTCTAAATAACACCATACCATTTTTTTCATGATATTGTAGGAGCCTTCAAAACAAATTCAAATCACTACCGAAATGTCACTTTTATTAATGTTCTATTGATTTTATTGATATTTAATATCAAATTTGTAATATTATTTGTAACAGCAATACTTAAAATCTCTGAATGTAATACAGAACATACATACATGTACTCATTTAATAAAATATGCAATAAAATCAATAAAAGTAACATTTCGACAATGATTTGAATTCATCTTATAGACTCTTACAATATCATGAAAAAAAATTGTATGATGGTATTTAAAAAATTTAAGATAAATTTCATTTCCTTATAAAAAAGAAAATTAAAAAAAATTTTTTTCTCGCATGTTGTAGCCTACGTAAAACAGATGAATACTCACCCTTCAATCTTTTTTTTAACTGTCGAAAGTGTCTGAAAAATTGTGCGGACCATTAATTACGCGGAACACCCTGTATATGTCTATTAACAAGGGAAGTTTTACAGCTGTCCGGAACCGATTTAATTCTCCATGAAATGTAAATATTGTAAAACACAAAAATCTAAGAGAAACGTATTTTTTTTATATGCTCTAAATCATGTTTAAGAGGTAAAATACTCTTTGAAAAAAAACGGTACTTTTTTTTCGAGCCGAATATCGTCGGAAGTATAAAAGATAGAAAAAAATTTTTTAAACAAAAGTTGTACGATTTCAAGAGTACTTCAAACTTATAAAGAAAAAAATTTTATTTTTTTGTTTAACAAAATACCCCCACCACTCATAATTTTCTTAAATTTTTAATTTTTTTAAAATCAAAATTAAAGACTATTTTTTTACAAATTCGGCTATGTGTAATAAAATACATTACGGCATATCATTTTCGAAAATTAATTATTAATCCTTCCGTATATATGCTATCCATGCTCATTATACGTAAGTAATTATCGTTGAAATAAGATATATGAAAAGATCTCTTAAGTAAAATTTGTATAGTTTTTTACACGTGTATGTGTATGTATTTAGATTTTGTAAATATATATTTTTAAGATATATGTACACACACACACACACATACACACACACACATACACACACACACACACAAATACATATTAACCCTGTTATTATTTTATTTTATTTCCATGAATAAAAATTAATTTCCATGATTAAAAACAATTTTATTCCAAATCCATTCTTTTATAATAAAATTATTGTATAAGATTGGTATCTTTAAAAAATAAATTTTTAAAAAATTGTTGCTTTAAAATTGCATTGAATTGTTAGAAAATTTCACGTCTGAAGAATTCGTCATGTAAAAAACTATACAAATTTACTTAAAACATCTTTTCATATATCTTGTTGTTCCGACTGGGACATCTGAACTGGAAACATCTGAAGATCTATCTGTGGCTCGGGAAACAGTTGAAAAAAGAAATTATATTGCAAACAAATTTGTAAACTAAGTACGTATATATAAAATAATGAAAATAGGGTTAAAGTATACAAAGTAAATAAAGTGTACAAAGTAAACAAACATATATATGTAAAAATGAAAATTTATTATTAATAACATTACATAGTTACATTTTCGTAAGAAATTGTTTTAAAGTCATTTCTTTCTCTTTGAATCGAATTGTTTTCTTTTTGTTAACTGTTCCATCGCTTTTATATTTGTTCCTTCTCAACTGCAATCAATTTTTTCTCACATTGTAAACCTCGCCTTTTTTGGCCACTTTTTAATGAGTACAACGTCCGGAAACTGAATCTGACATTTCTGCTGCTCGGCCTATCGTTTAAATATTCATTTTTTAACATGCAATTAGAATTATTATTATTGACATCGATATCTAATTCTATAAATGAATCAGCAGCAATCAGATTAGACAATAGCGAAGATCTTGCATTCGAATGTGGACACGGAGTAGAAGGAGTGCAGTTCATTGAGAAACTACTTGGAGAAGGCATGGATCGGCTGAAATGTGTTGAAATGCTGCTTGGTCTTGACACAATTGTAAATGCCTAGTCTGTGACTTGATTGAACGAGGATATTATCGAATCAAAGTTTATGAAAAAAATTTTCCGCTCAATAAGATGATGTCCATTCCCGCAACATGTTGAGGGAGCGATGTGGAAAGTACGCCATTCAGCGGATAGTTTCGTAGCGCTCTTTACTGCTGAATGCGCCCATTGATAATAAGTGGTTAGATAATAACTAGGCGGTAATTTATGATATAAGTTTATGTATACATTCAAGATAAATATAACAAATGGATAGTATAAGAATGTTCACGTAGCAGTTTTACGTTCAGTTAGTGCAGTAGTTTTGTCATAATCATATCTGTGCAATTTGTTAAATTGTTTTTATATCACGATTCAAAGCCACGTTTAATCTTTGAAAATGATTATCAATCCGCTTAATGTTATTAGACTTTTATGAGCATCTATAAGTTCAATATATTAAACAGAAACACCAGTAACTGAAGCAGAAATAGAATTAAAAGAAAATATAAAAAAATTATTGCTGGATAGCATTTTTCACTACAATGGATTGGAAGTAACAGAAGAAACCTATCTCGATTATCAAGAACCTTATAAACTACATAATTCTGAAATAATTGAACATGATGAAGAAGCATGGAGTGAAGATAATTTAAATTCTCATCCTCAATGTTCAAATGATGACGCAGACTTTGACAGTTCTTATAAAGAGCTATTAAGTATTGACGGAATTGGGATATTAATGAAAAAAATGACAACAAAAGGAATCGTCCTAAAATCAAGGCAAAATAAATTTAGAAGAGTTTCATCTGAACGTCAATTAAGATGATGGGAAGAATAATTCCATTCAAGTGGAAGTCGTATAGAAAAATTATTTGACATCTCCAAATTTACACGTGATAAATTTACTGCAACTGTTGAATCAGGATTCATAGTTCATAAAATCGGTCTACAAAGGTGGACTTTACAAGCTCAAGAAGAAATAGGAAATTTAAATCCTATATTTAAAGCATCTCACAATTGAGTATCAATATTCAAAAGAGTCAAAAAAAGTCCTGAATTATTTCGAAAAAAATTACGAAATTTATAACTGGAAGAACAATAGAAGATTCCGTTGAGTTGCAAAATACAGCTATGATTTTCTGAAAACAGTGAAATCATTTATCGAACAATTCGGATCTGAAAATGTTTTCAATTCTGATCAAAGTGGTTTCCAATTGATTCTGGAAGGTCATTGTCTAATGAAGGAGTAAAGAAAGTAGAGTGTATTGTGTCTATATCATCAACAACACACTCATACACCATACAACCAATAATCGTGTAATGGAAATTTGCTGTCACCTTTATTTATTGTATTGAAAGAAACTAATGGTATATTTGGATCTAGAGTACAAGAAAACCTTATTTACACCAATAAATGTTATTAAAGCATCGAAATCTCTAGTAAAATGACTTCAGATAATTAAATAAATTTCCTTTTACAATACATTTTCAGATACTGTTTTACTATTAAAAAATATAAATTTGCGTAAACGGAATGATATAATGAAATTATAAGTCTTATTTCTGTGATATATTTTATATTTTATTTAAGAATCATAACAGTCATAAAATAGTTATTAATTTAACATTTATATTTCTTACAAACAATTTTAAAATGTGTTTAGAAGAAGCTTATTTTCCAAACATTGGTTCTAATAGCGTTCTGCTTATTGATTCATGGACTTGACATTTTTCCAATATTATTTAACACCTGCAGGAAAACATATTACATATACTATGATTATACCGAAAGGCACTACAGGAAAAATATACCATTTTGTTTACGGATTCAGAATTTGCAAAAATTTTGCTAAAAGATTTTCAAATACTGTTTTATTATTAAAAAGTAAATTTACATGAATGAAATAATATAATAAAATTACAATCTCAGATACATAATCAATTGTCATCCCCGCGATACCACAACTTATTTAAAATTGGTTATACAAATAAAATTGGTTATACGAAAGACCAAAAGAATTTGAAAATTCAGTAGAATTTAGCTTTGACAAAAGTTTAACAATATGTGATGTCGAAGGTTGCAGTAATATAAGTGTAGTAAAATGTTCATGATGCAAGAAGTCATTATATTTAAAACATTTTTTCATCGAGTATGATTATTGTAATGAGTATAATGAATAAACGATACAAAATATATTTATTGTGTATAAACATTTAGAAATGTAATACTCGATATACATTTATTTCATTATTAAGTATAATATAATATATACATTTCAAAATTATTACGTAAACGACAAGTAAATAAGATATTAAAACTTAAAACTGAAAATAACTTTGAGAGAATAATGTTAAGATATTATATTATAAGGAAATAATGTACAGAGATAAATAAAAAAGTTTAAAGTGAGTTTTACTCACTTTAATGAAAAATAATAAAAATTATTATAACTCTTAACATTATTTATAATTTGTAATGTTACAAATATCAATCATGTCAATTTTCTTATTCGTTGATTTACGTATTTTATCATTTCGATAACAGTTATTTACGCAGATGAGTATGGATAGCGTATATACGGAAGCGTTAATAGTTTAAGTTAATTCTCGAAAATAATATTTCGTAATGTAACTTTATTACACATGGTTGAATTTGTAAAAAAATAATCTTTAAATTGGTAAAAAAAATTTGAAATTTAAGAAAATTACGGATGGTGGGGGTATTTTGTTAAACAAAAAGTAAAAAAATTTTTTTTCTTTATAACTTTAAAGTACTTTTGAAACTGTACAACTATTGTTTAAAAATTTTTTTTTATCTTTTATATTTCCAACGATGTACGGTTTGAAAGAAAAATATCGTTTTTTTTTAAAGAGATGTTTTACCTCTTAAACATGAGTTAGCGCGTATAAAAAAATACGTGTCTCTTAGATTTTGTGTTTTACAACATATTTCATGGAAAATCAAATCGATTCCGGACAGTTGTAAAACTTCTCTTGTAAGTTGTTCGATGTGTACGAGCACCGACGAGATACTATTAAGGAGATCCTAAAAACGATTAGTCATATTGTAAATAGCACTTACATAGACGATTTACGTGTCATTAATACATTACTATATCAATATCTCATTCACACATGCTTATTACAGGAAAAAATATCGAGATACCTAAATAACTTCTGAACGGTTTGAGATGGAGGATTGAAGTTTATAGGGATGCAAATGGTATCATAAAATTTATCATTTAATATCAAAAACGTCCATTTTAACATTCCCGGTGGGGGGGGAGGGGAAAGGGGNGGCGGAAAAATCTTAAATTGCACGTGGAGTCAAGTCAGGCTCGTTTGAAAGAGTCTTCCAAGATAAGAACAACGCGTGGCGTCCCAGATTTCTACGAGTTTTTTTCGTAAAATTATGATCATTTAAACATTGAGATTTCGCAGTAGCGGAGGACTCACGGCGAGGACATGAGAAAGACTTTTCGCGGGCACGTGTGGATAAAAGTTCATGTGAGAAGGAATGTGGAGTATGTTAATGTGTGTGTGCGTGCGTGCGTGCATGTGAGAGAGAGAGAGAGAGAGAGAGAGAGAGAGAGAGCGCATGTGCGCGCGCACAAACTGAGTGTTTGTGTAACCAACTAAGGCAAGTGTAGGAAGGTTTATATCAATTATTCAAAATAGGCATCGTCAACTGTTTGAAAACAGGCTATCCGATGGTAAAAAGATTAAACAGCATTTCGAATGTAATTATGAAGGATAAAAGCAACTTTCTGAAGAATCTGTGTTGCGACCTTACTCGATCGTCTTATATACGGATAGGTGGAAGTAAATGCTGAGGTATTCGTGACTTTGTATGCTTTATTGAACGCTCGCTGGCAACGGTACAACAACGACGATTGTAATGGCAGGAGAACCTCCACGAGGGAGCTGATAGTTTTCTAGAGAGGAATATTATATATATTCCAATAGTGAATGCGTCGGCGCTAGTGTAGTCGCAGAGCGTGCGCATAAGGATCAAGTTGAATATCCTGCCCTCCTTTGGAAAGTCTAACTTTTCGAAATATTAATAAATGCAAATACTATGTCTTAACGCAGATTAAACATATAAGAAATAAACGTTAATAATATGATTTTAGCTTAGATAGTTACATAAAACATAAGTCTTTTTTCTCTAATTGACAAGGAGTAATAATAGTATTGTTGTACATAACTTATGATGAAATCGTTACATTGTAGAATGATCACATCCTTGAGTCGCAAATAATAAATCTTAATACTAATCTTATCGCTAATTTGTATTAATAATATATTATCTTACAAGAGTAAACAATCTTGTAGTCTTGTCATAGAAACTGAGTTGTTATACTTGCATGTTGTCATCGATGGGAAGAACGCGTATTTTAATTAACGCTGGCTTAGTTAATCCGTAACTAGTTTTTATAGAGACTATGCGCATTATTTCATCCGATCCCGGATATGTTTCCGTAATTCTATCTAATGGCCAGATCATCTGGGAAGTGTTTTCATTTTTTATTAATATCATAGTTCTTATTTTATATTTGCGTCTTCAACGCATTTCCATTTAAAGCGTTGCTGCTGCTGAGATACGTACTCCCGCGACCATCTTGACCAGAAGTTCTGTCTCAATTGTGTAATTAATTGGTAACGCGTTAAACGGTTCACAAGTACTTCGTTGAGGCTATAATCTGGTATTGGAATTTGGAGCCTCTCCTATAATAAAATGTCCGGAAGTCAACGCCTGTAGATCGGTGAGATTAGTGTGAGAGGTCTTGAATTTAGACACGCTTCTATTTGTATTAAAACGATATAAAGTTCTTCAAAACTTAATATAGCTATAACAATAATCCTTTTCATATGTGTTTTAGCAGATTTAATTGTGGCTTCCCATAAGCCGTTCATGTGTGGAAAATATAGAGGAATAAACTTCCAATTAATAAACTGTTCTGATAAGTATTCTCGTATTTGGATCTGAGCTGAGTCCTTGGCAAGGAACTCTTTCAGTTTCAATAACTGATTATTAATGCCGACAAAAGTAATGCTATTATCTGAATATAGGTTGATGCATCTACCTCTATGGGCTAAATTATTGCGTTAAGAAATGATACTCTGCTTAGATCTGTTACTAATTCAAAATGTACGGCCTTAGTGCACAAACAAATGAAGATGAACAAATAAGCCTTTTCCGATTTGTTACACGATATCTTTATGTTGAGTGGGCCGGCGTAATCTACGCCTGCGTTGAGAAATGCTCGTGCCTGAGTAACTCGATGAGTGGGCAAGCTACCCATTAATTGTGCAGCCGTTATAGATTTCGAGCGAAAACAAGCTATGTACTTGCTCAGTACGCGATGAATAGTTTCTCTGCCTAACATAGGCCAATTATTATTACGCACGGCTAATTGCTTGAGGTTCAGCGTGCAAGTTCCTAATATGCGTCTTTGACCATCAATTCCGTAAGGTGATACTTGCTGGTATATATGCTTGGGTAGTATGATTGGGTGTCTACTAATATATTCTATCGGAGCGTGTTGTAGCCTTCCCCTCACACGAATAATACCGTTTCTAAAAAGGGATGTTAGGTTAATATATTGCTTTTAGGGTTTAATATTTTATTATTGCGAAGATCGTGCAGCTCTTGATGGAATTCACTGGTTTGACAAATCTTTATTGCTGACATTAATGCCTTGTCTAATTCTTGAACAGTTAATGGTCCATTTGGTTAATGGGCCTTTTTCTTTGGCTTGATAAGTTATTCTTGAATCGAAGATAATAGGCGATAACTCTTTTTAATCTTGTAAGTGAAAAAAATCACAGGATGATGCTTGAATCATGTTTCGTGATTGCGTCCTACGCTATTAAAGTTATTGTACGGGCTTCTGTATATTCTTGGAAACATCTCTTGGCTTGAATGGGGATAGTTGCCCTCTGTGATGCAGGAAGTCAGGCCTCTCTCATTAAAGTTTCATCGATCATAGTTTTTCAGTACTGATTTCTCTTGATAGTGGGTCCACTGGATTATCCTCGGATTTGATGTGATACCAAGAAGCATCGTTAAGCGATTTATCTCGGCAATTCTGTTTCCGACAAAGGTGTTCCATTTGTTTGCTTCGCTAGAGATCCACGCTAAGGCTACTAGAGTCACTCCAGTAATATACAATATATTTTGTAATTTGATAGTTAATGTTTGTGAGATTTTATGACATAATTGTGCTAACAGTGTAGCTCTGCATAATTCTAGTCTTGGTAGAGATATTCTTTTTGTCGGGGCTACGCGATATTTAGCGCACAAGAGCCTTGTTGTGTATTTTTCCTTTGAATTAACACTGCGTATATATACACATGCTCCATATGCTGCTTCGGATGCAAAAATCATGCATTTCTATTCTTGTTGGATTATCGTATAGAATTTTTCTTGGAATAACGGTGCTTTCGAGCAGTGAAATCTGGGTTCTTTCCAATAGGACTACATTGTGTATGCCTCTCCAGTGATATCTTCATCCCAGTCCTTGTTTATCAGCCAGAAATGCTGCAAGATGATTTTAGCTCGAACTACTGTTGGATCTATCCATCCAAGAGAGTCGTAGGTTTCAGCTGTTTTCGCTAATATGTTATTCGTAATTTTTTCTTTGTTATTGTTTAATTTGACACAATAATGAAATGTATCTGTTGCTATGTTTCATCAAAGGCCAAGAATTTTCGTTGTTTGACCAAGTTTCACTGTTGCTCCACCGATACTTAGATCATTTATTTCAGGAGCGTTCGACTTTCATTTGGTAAGTTCGAATTTGATAAGTTCGAATTAGCATAAATAGTATGCTAGTGATATCGTTTCAATTCTTCTAATTCTTTGATTAAGTTGGCTCCTGTTAGCAAGTCGTCTACGTAAAAGTCCTTTAATATGGTTTCGCTTGCACGAGGGTAATCCTTCTTAGATTAATGTGCCATTTCTTGGAAACATCTAATAGCCATGAATGAAGAACTGGACATACCATAGATAGGACTGTATTCAGATTAAATATGAATAGATTCGTTTTTGTTCCATTTTCACAGACGTTGATGTTTACGATCCTTTTCGGCCACTTCTATGGCAATACATTTTCGTAACGTTCGCCGCCAATGAATACTTATGATGACGAATGATGATGTCAAATAGGTCTTGTTGTAAATTTAGCCCAATTATGAAAATTCGTTAATCGATTGGCCAGATATCGTTTTACACAAGGTCAAAAACTACCCTCAATTTTGTAGTTTCGCTGTCTTCCTTCGTCACTACGTGATGTGAAATAGGCAGACACATACTATTAATTTCGTTTATTGGAACCTCCGATATGTGATTCAGATCATATTCATGAATAAATTCATGATATTGCTGCTTCAAATTTAATTGCCTTTCTAATTTGCGCTCTAATAATTCCAGTCGCTTTTCGGCGATTTCATAGGATTTTCCTAATCCCTGTATGCTTTAATGAAGGTCGTTTCGTATCACGAAACGACCTTCTGCATTCCTAAAGTGAGTAGTGACGAAGTGCTTCTCGCATTGGATTTCTTCCAGTGAACGACATGGAGGCTGTGTTAACTCTTCAATATACCAGAATTTTTGGAGCTGCTTTTAAATCGCTGCGCTAGTAGAGACACCGCAGTAAGTCGGATGCTTTTTGCGTACATTTGCACATTGCCCGAAATTATTCAACCTAAAGATGTTTTTTGAAGTTTGGGAGCCTTCTTTGATTTCTTTACGTCTCAAAAGCTCCCAAAAAACAGTTGCTTCCAACAACAAATCTATATCGCCGAGCATGTGATAACTTGGATCTGCTAGTTTTAAATCATGAGGAATGCATAAGTTGTTTTCGTTTATTTTAGCGTAAACGCTTTGTTATTTTCTCAATTAGGAAAGGAAGTTTTGTTTGATACGCGCTTGTACATGATTTGATTATCGCCTTTATTTGCTGAACAGCTGTTATTGGTTTGTCACTTATGCCTAAAATGGTTTTGTCGATAGTCTCATATTGTAATTTCAATTTGTTACTCAAGCGATGCGTAATGAAATTTGACTGTGATCTGCTGTCAAGAAGGGCACTTATGCAATGTTCCGTGCGAATCCTGTATGAGCAGGATCGCTGGGAAAAAAAGAACTTGCGAATGTAAACTTAGAATAAGTCGAAACGCACAAAGCGTCAAATCACCGATGCCCGCTGCATAATTGACAACAGTGTATGAGCGTTTAACGTGCGATACCTGCATTTAAGCTTAACTCACACAGCTCCCATGGGCGCGGGATCTGGAATACGTTCGATCAGCGCGTCACGGTTATGCCGAGACTCCCAGTTGCGCTCGCGGGATATAGGTTCCAACAAATCACTGGTTGGAGCGAGTGACTATCCACGCTCTACTAGCTAAGCAGGCTGGTTCCCGAGCATGATACGCAGCTCACCCATCGGGGCCAGAGACCCCTAGCTATCAATCACTACCACCGCGAATCCTACTCATGACTGGGCGCGGGCAATTCCCCGCGGTACCAATCTAGATCATCGATCGGATAGTCGTAGTCTAGGTTATTCCCAGTTTGCGTCGCCTACACACGCGACACTGATTGGCGCTTCGGATGCCGCCGAGATGCTACTTCCCGGGGACGCTCCACAGGAATCGCTCAGCAACCAGACCACGGGCCTAGTCCCGAGACAGGGCGCTGAGCTTTCAACCTGATCGGCATCCTCCCTGCATAAGCTAAAAAGCTTATTGGCTCATCTATAATCCTGAAGCTATCAAGTGATTAGATACGAGGGCAAGTCAATAAGTTCTTAGAAAATCTGTCAGAGGACACTCGTAATGTCATGTCATATTATTGGGAGTACAAATAAGTTTCCGCCGTTTTTTATAAAAAATTAAGCATTTATTGTGAAAGAACGGTACATAATGTTTTATTGAAAGTATTGTCCATCACTAGCCACTACTTTTTCCCATCTTTCTGATAGCATACGGATACCGCGTTGGAAGAACGCTTCATCTTTTAAGGCTATCCAATTATCGATCTAATTTTTGGATCTTCATATGATGTAAAGTGCTGCTCAGACAGCGTCATCGATCGAAATAGATGGTAATCGAAAGGGGCAATGTCTGGTGAATACGGCGGGTGGGGTAGAACTTCCCAATTGAGTGTTTCCATATAGGTTTTGACCGGCGCCGCAACATGTGGTCGAGCATTATCATGCAGAAGAATAATTTTATCATGCCTGGAGTAGTAGTGGGCGCGTTTTTTCTTGAGTACTCGGCTCAATTTCATCAATTGTGTTCGGTAGAGAGCCCCAGTAACGGTTTCGTTCGGTTTGAGCAACTCATAATACACAACACCAAGCTGATCCCACCAAATACACAACATGAGTTTTTTTCTATAAATATTCGGCTTGGCTGCCGATGTTGAAGCATGGCCAGGTGATCCCCATGATTTCCTCTTCTTTGGGTTATCGTAATGGATCCATTTTTCATCACCAGTGACTATACGATGCAAAAAATCTTTCCGTTTATGCCTGAAAAGCAGCATTTCACATACGGAAAATCGGCGTTCAACGTTTCTCGCCTTCAGTTCATATGGAACCCAATTCCCTTGCTTTTGAATCATTCCCAATGATTTCAAACGATGTGAAATTGTTGAGTCGCTCCTAATGTAAGTGCAAGTTCTTTTTGCGTTTGGCACGAATCTTCATCCAATAATGCTTCCAATTCCGCGTCTTTGTACTTTCGGCCTTCCGCGTCTTTGTACTTTCGGCCTTCCGCTACGTTTCTTTGTCTTCGACGTCAAATTCATCATTCTTAAACTTTTGAAACTACTCACGACAACTTCTCTCACTTAAGGCAGCCTCACTATATGCTTCTACAAGCAATCGATGAGCCTCAGCTGCAGATTTCTTCAAATTAAAGAAGTAAATCAAAAGTTCCCGCAAATGACGTTTATTCGGCTCAAAACTCGGCATTTTCGCACAAAAAAAAATATATGATGCTGATACAAAATCGCTAGTATTTCAAGGTTATGTTGTTGACAGATGTCCAATCTTACGATATAACGTTTTACATCAGGCAATTTTAACCATAGCTTGCTAGTGGCGCCGTCTTTTGTCAAACGGCGGAAACTTATTTGTACTCCCAATACTTTTTGACAAGTAGCATCTTTCAACTGTTAAATTTTGAGCGGAATTCATCGCGTGGTTTCATTTCTGTAGATTAAAGCGAACAACCTTTGTATTTTTTGCAAAATGAAAACAAAACGAGTTTCGTGAAGTGATCAAACATCTATATATGAAAGGTTTAACGCCGAAAGAAATCAAAGCTGAGTTGGATAATGTTCATAGCACATCTGCACCAGCGTTTGCTGTATACAATTGGGTGAATGAATTTAAATGTGGTCGTACATCCACATGTGATGCACCTCGTTCGGGACGTCCAATTGAGGCTACTATGTCAGAAATCATCGATAAAGTCCACGATATTGTTTTGACTGATTGACAAGTGAAAGTGCGCGAGCTTGTTGAGGCCACAAGCATAGTTACAGTGATTTCAATTTTGCACGAACAATTGGGTATGAAAAAGCTATCGGCAAGAGTTAGGTACCGCGTTTGCTCACTGTGGACCCTAAGCGCAACCGTGTGACGAGTTCAAAACAATGTTTGGAGGTTTCAATGTAATCCAGATGAATTTCTGCGTCGATTTATTACTGTGGATGAAACATGGATCCATTACTTCACATCCGAGACGAAGGAACAGTCAAAACAATGGACTTCACCGAGTGAACCAGCTCTGAAGAAGGCGAAGACCGTGAAGTCGGCCGGAAAGGTGATGGCCACAGTTTTTTTTTAGGATGCACGTGATATAATTCATATCAATTACCTTCCGTTGAAGCAAACAATCAATGACGATTACTACGCAGCCTTATTGGACCGTTTCAATAACATTTTAAAGAAAAAAACGTCCCCATTTGGTGAAGAAAAAAGTGCTCTTTCATCAAGACAATGCACGGGTTTACATGTGCCCGGCACCGATTGTCACATTCAACGAATTCCGCTACGAATTGCTTCCCCATCCAGCATATTCGCCATTTACACCCCTGCGACTATTTCCTGTTTTCAAACTTGAAAAAATGGTTCTGAGGAAAGAGATTCACCACCAGAGAGCAGCTCATCGCTGAAACAGAGGCTTATTAAAGGGTTGGATAAATCATATTATTCGGACGGCTTGAAAAAGTTGGAGAATTGTTGGATCAAGTGTATCGAGCTGAAAGAAGACTATGTAGAAATAAAACTTGAGAAATAAAAATGAATTGATAAAAAAAATGTGTTTTACCATGTTTTTCTAAAAATTATTGACTTGTCCTCGTAGCCTCGGGCCTAGAAACAAGCTGACATTATGTAAGGTGCCGGTAAAACTCGGAACGGTAGATCGCGAGACAAAACACACAGGGCGTCAAACCACCGACGCCCGAATGCATAATTGACAGAAGAGAGTGAGTATTTAACGTGCGATACCTGCATTTAAGCTTAATTCACATGGTCTCTATGGACGCGGGATATGGAATATGTCCAATCAGCGCGTCATGACTATGCCAAGACTCCCAGTCGTGCTCGCGGGATGTAGGTCACAACAACCAACTCACTGGTTGGAGCGAGCGACTATCCACGCTCTACCAGCTAAGCAGGCTTCCTGAGTATAATACGCAGTTTACCTGTCGGGACCAGAGACCCCTAGTCAACATGTAGCTATCAACCACTACCACCACGAATCCTATCCATGACTGGGCGAGGACAACTGCCACAGTCCCCGTGGTATCATTCTAGATCATCGGTCGGATCGTCGTAGCCTAGGCTACAGTTTGCGTCGCCTACACACGCGACACTGGTCGGCCAGCGTTTCGAGTGCCGGGATGCTACTTCCTGGGACGCCCCATAAGAATCGCTCGGCAACCCGACCACGGGCGAGCGCCCCGAGGCAGGGCGCCGAGCTTTCGACCTGAGCATCCTCCCTCCGTAAGCTAAAAAGCTCATCCATAATCCTGAAGCTATTAAGTGGTTGGATAGCTTCGAGCCTAATAGGAACAAGCTGATATTATGTAGGGCGCCGGTAAAACTCGAACTCGGAACGGTAGATCGCGAATCGAAACGCACAGGACATTAAACCATGTCCGAGCGACGTCCGAATGCATAACTGACAATTATTGTTAGTTGGCTCCGTCCCGAAGTCGGAGCGAACATGCTACCTCACCCACAAAGGTATATGCGACTGCATAACTGATTTGGAATGCTCAATTGGAATGCTTGCAATTTTTGTCGTGCTATGGCTTGAGGAATTTTGTATATAAGCGTTTCTTTTTGGCCTCAGCGTTTCTCTCAGCCACTGACATATTGAGAAATGAATCAACATTAATAAATTTTATGATCATTCGAACATATGCAACAAGACGAGCTTTGTTTGTGAACCCGACTTGCAGCAATAGAGTTTTTTGTTTTCTTTTTTTTTCCGAAAGATTTTTCCTTTGTATGTAGTTGAATGTAGTAACATTGATTTTGTTTGTAGCAATGCAGAAAAAAGAATATCGCGATTTAAAGAAATGTCATCTCCGACTTTAAAATTAATTACTTTTAAGGATAATTTCTTATAGAAAATCGCAGTAAAATTATTTCTGTTTGTAGTTGCACCGTTCGCGAGATATAATTATTTAAACAATTGTATAAAAATGAATTTTTAATTTTCAAGATAACTCAAATCCGCTTGCAAGACTCGATTCAGAATTGTTTGTTGTTGTTTGTAGTGATTTTCCGGTCGTTTGTAGTTGTACCGTTTAAAAGTTACAATAAATTTACAATAAATAAATTACGTAACTTTTGCCAATTTTCGGGATACCTCAAATCCGCTCACGGCAACTTTCTTAGAATCATTAATAGAATTAACAAATAATACGCACATTTTATATTAAAAAAAAAACATAAAATATATAAATACATAAAAATATTAAAAAAAAAAAATAAAATGTACAAAATCCCCAAAAAATATAAACCGTAATTTAAAACCATTAATTTTAAATAGTTTTTAAAAAAACGCGAGCTTGACGTAGTAGACAGCGGCTCCTCCGCAATACAAAAGATTCCGGGTACAATCTCCGGTAGAAAATTTTCGTAAAGCTCGTAACTCCACTTGGAAGACAACGGCAAACCACCGAGTAGTATACTTACCCTAGAAACTTTTCTAAAAATTTGAAATTAACGTTAAACTGTAGGTCCCATCCTAAAAGAAATCTAGGTCCGTTTCCCTCAATAAAAAATGGACCAATAAGTATTATTACCTGTCCACACATTCAATTTTTGCGGATACTGCGCGCATGTTTCTTCAAGCCAGTAAGGATTTGCGTCAGATCAGAATCTATAATTGTGAAGATTAACGTTGCCATTTATATGAAAAGTTGCTTCATCAGGAAACACTATGTTTGATAGAAAATCCTCATCTATTCTTTCCATCATCAACTCACAAAATTCAATGCGCCTATAAAAATCATCATCATTTAGCTCTTGCACAATATGAACTTTATAGGACTTTTATAGACTTTTAATGAAACTTTTCGTAATGAAGATACTGTCATTTCAAGACTATAGTTGAGAGAATGATAAGGCGTTTCAACGAAATTAGAAATGTTAAAACTCGTCCGGTATTAGGTAGGCCAAAGTCAGCAACAAATCTAGAAAAATCATTAGATGTTCTATAATCCTTCATCGAAAATCCGCATAATTCAACCTGTAAAGTAGCTCTGCAATATGACATTGATCAAAAGTCCGTGTTTAAAATATTGAAAAATAATAAATTTCATCCTTATAAAGTCCATTTTGTGCAAGAGCTAAATGATGATTTTGATAGCATTGAATTTTGTGAATTAATGATGAAAAGAATAGACGAGCATCCCAATTTTCTATTCAAACATAGTTTCTGATGAAGCAATCTTTCAGATAAATGGCGACGTTATTCGGCACAATTGTAGATTCTGTTTTGACGCAAATTCTCACTGGATTAAAGAAACATGCAGTATCCGCAAAAATTGAATGTGTGGACAGGCATAATGCCCTCATTGGTTCATTTTTTATTGAGGGAAACTTAACAGCTGCGAAGTACGAGGATATGCTGAGACATGAAATAGTTTCAGCAATACAGACAATCGTGGGAGAAAATTTTGAGAACACATGGTTTCAACAAAATGGTGCTGCACCGCATTACGGAAGGGACGTCCGTCATTATCTTAGCACAATGTTTCCTGAGAGATGGATAGGTAGAAGAGAAATTATCGAATGACCTCCTAGATCGTTCAACCTAACATCTCTTGATTACTTTCTGGGGGGGGGGGGGTTACTTAATCTCTTAGGCACGATGCGTCACTATAGTGGCTTTCGCGGATGTCATCTTTCTGAACGTGCTACTATAGTGGTTCATTCTAGTGGATCACTCATCGTTTGAATTAAATGATCGTTTTCATATGTTTTGTTTCACACTTTTTCTTGCCTTCACAACGTTTTATAACAATGTTAACAATATACAGACAGAATATACAGTCTTTGTTTTGGATACGCCAGTGTCAGGAATGTATGAATTGTTGCTTTTCATTTAAATAAATAGAAAACGAAGAGCAATTTGTTACAATTCAGGAACAGACTCGGAAATCGAAAATGATATAAACAAAAACATGCGTGGGAAGGAAGAATATGAAAAACGAAGATCGCGCTATGAGTGTGAAGATTGTGACGTGGGTAAATGTGTCGTACCGTGCTTTAAAATATATCATACTCAATTGTATTATTAATTATTAAAGTAAATTGTTGAAGTTAAAGTATGTGTATCATATCTTTAAGAAAAATTATAATTTAATCATCAAAAACTCATTCCAATGTACTTGCGTAGAGAACAGCATTGTCCGTCACACGTTGCAGTGCTGTATCGTTTACGCGTAATTCGCGTTGAACTCTGCCGTACAGAGAAACAGCCCCGCGCAAAATTCAGCCGTGCCTAAGAGGTTAAAAGAAAAAATTTATAATACGAAATCAAATATATATAATTTGGATGAATTACGAAATCAGATTCTTCAGAAAGCTGCTCTTATCTTTGATGATTACATTCAAAATGCCGTTTCATCTTTTTACCATCGGATAGCCTGTTGTCAAACAGTTGACGGTGCCCATTTTGAACAATTGATATAAATCTTCCTACTTACCTTAGTTGGTTACACAAACCTCCGGTTTGTGCGCGCGCGCACCCCCTCCCCCCACACACACACACACACACACACACACACACATCACATTCCTTTCCACATGCACTTTTATCCACACGTGCCCGTGCAAAGTCTCTCTCACAGTCTTCGTCGTGAGCTCTCCGCTACTGCAAAATCTCAATGTTTAAATGATCATAACTCTGTGAAAAAAAAATCGTAGAGACCATGTTTGTTCTCATCTTGGAAGACTTTCAAACGAGCCCTCACTCGATCTCACATGCAATTTAAGATTTTCCCCCTTTCCCCTCCCCCCCCACCGGGAATGTTAAAATGGACGTTTTTGATATTAAATGATAGATTTTATGATGTCATTTGCATTCTTATAAACTTTAATCCTCTGTCTCGAACCGTTCAGAAGTTATTTAGGTGTTCCGCTACTTCTTCCTCATCCTGTATATACATCAATTTCCGTATATATAACAATTATGTTTTAATTAGACGTCCAAGTTCAATTTTAAGAATTTCACGCTGTTTTTTCATGCAAACTACTGTAGTGTAATAGTAGTCTGTAATGTGTAATAGTAGTCTGTAGACTACTATTTCGTAAGTACAGAAATGAGTACAGATTGTATAATTTTTATATAAAGAAAATGTTGTCATGACGTGATAACTCTGAAGCGCCATATTGGATTGAGAAATAGTAAAAAAGATCTCAATTTGGAAATTTTTTATTGTTTTCAGCATAGATTCCATCTCATAGACATGTATTAATGCATATATTTTAATCCTGGAAAACCATTTTTGAATCAATAAGAGAGGAAAAAAGTAATTGTTATATAAAAATTCTATGATTTAGTCGATGATACAGACGACTTTAGGGTTCATTTAAAGACCGTCAATCCTGGGCAAATTTTCCATGTCCATACAAAAAGGTTCCGAAAGAAATTGAAGAACGTTGACTTTATCGACAATTGATTTAAATTTGCGATTATCACATAAATTTTTTGATATGTCATTAAATTGACGATTTTTTATTTAAATGTTCTATCTAGATACGTATGCATATTTATAATACTATAATACCATAATACCCTGTATATTGCTGCAAAATTACAATTTCTTTCTCTACAGTTATCATCTTTGTTGATAATCAAATTCGATTGACAACATAAAAATCTTAATTTTAATTAAAAATCGAGTGTTATTGAGTTTTAAATATGTGTGCATGTCTACGAAACTAATAAATCATAAAATTAATACTATATCATCATAATCAGTTTATCATCATAATGACTTAGAGTTCAACAGGAACGCGAACTCTCGTAAAAATGTCGGTCATTAATAGTATCTCATCGGTGTAGGTGGCACGAGTTATCGCATAATGTCATAGAGCGTCATATCGGTGGTTTAGAGATTAATAGCACGTTGTGATTCTGCTAATATATTTACGCATGTAATAAGATGATTGAGGAGACTTTTGTTGTCTCTTTTCAATGAGAAAAATGTGTAATTATACCATCAAGAAGTACAAACTATATCATTCAGAATTCTAATTATCATATGATTATATTTTTCTGATTATGTTTATTAGAATGTTTAATAGATTTAACTATAAATATCTGATTTATACCTTTCTGATTGAACCTACGAGATTTTCAATTTATATGAATGCATTTTTCTCGTATCTTTTTTTAAAACAAAAAATTATTTTGAGGTATCTTGTATTTTACTTGGTAACAGTTGACATGTTACAGACAAATAGAAGAAGGATAAAGATTTCAAGTTTTTTTTCAACAATGTCTTACCTGCCGTGGAAGCCCTTATGACAATAGGTTCTCCATCCTCCCTCCGCCAGGACACTCTCGGAGGTGGATGTCCTGTCGCGCGACAGCTTAAAGTCGCGTTGTCACCCTCTGCCACTGCCAAATCGGCGCTAGTGTCACCTCCATAAACAATATCGGGTGGCACTACGAGACAAACCATTCATATCAGTAAGTTTGTAATCTATTCTTCGTCTCTACCGAACGAATACTTTATAAAAATTACTACGTAAAATCGGTACTTTATTGGAACGTCTTTGAAATAACGAGTATTCTCGAGGCGTATTTGTACGATAAGGTCAGGGTAGAAAACGTGGGAAGAGAATAGGTAATCGGCTTAAAGGGTTATATACAGTTGTACCGCGCAAAAAGATGAAATTTTCTCGAATTTTTTTTGACACCATAAAAAATATTTATTCAAAATCTGTTATCAACGTCGAATAGTACATATTTCTAATAACTTGTTGAAATTTTTTCATCAAAAAATATTAAATAATAAAAAAGTTATAGGCGAATTCCAGGAACGCCTTTTTTTTGACGTGACTTGCGGTGGACATCATATCTTGAAAACGGTTTATCTGAAATCAAAAATTCAAAAAAATTCCGTTAGTATATTGTATTGTCTAGTCGCTGAAACGAAGGATTTGTAAAAATTTTGATTTAAAAAAAAATGGCGACGGTTGTAACAAAAAATGTACTTTTTTGATGTATAACATTTTCGATTTTTTGCTCTAAAAAAAAAGTTTTCAAAAAAAATTGAAAATCCTTCGTTTCAGCGACTAGACAATACAATATACTAACGGAATTTTTTTGAATTTTTTATTTCAGATAAACCGTTTTCAAGATATGATGTCCACCGCAAGTCACGTCAAAAAAAAAGGCGTTCCTGGAATTCGCCTATAACTTTTTTATTATTTAATATTTTTTGATGAAAAAATTTCAACAAGTTCTTAGAAATATGTACTATTCGACGTTGATAACAGATTTTGAATAAATATTTTTTATGGTGTCAAAAAAAATTCGAGAAAATTTCATCTTTTTGCGCGGTACAACTGTATATAGTATAACCCCTTAAGTAGAATGTTTGAGACGGGAGAGATGGAAAAGTAATTTTATTAAAAAGGTTTTTTGTTATTATTCTATGGCGTATGTTTTTGTTTTTTCGTTTGTTCGTTCAGACAAATTCAAAGATTATGCATATGTGAAGTTCCTTGCTCGTTCCTTAAATAGACATATATAGGTAACGTTAATGTTATGCATTACTTTTTCGCAGAATTTGCAATATCGTCTTTGATGTTTAGGAAGTCTAATTAAAATTGATATCTTCTGAGAAAGAGTATGCAAAGCACGACAAAAAATAAAAAGGAATACAATTTGTTAATAAAATAATTATTATCGTTAAAATTAATATTCTAAAGAATTATACAAGGAGTCTGTGTGTGTGTGTGTGTGTGTATACATATCAAATTCTTAATTACTACATAGTAAATTCTCAATTATATTCTGTAATGTGTGTTATTATATTAGTTTAGTACTGTAGGAAAAAGATTGTAGAAAAGAGTTTAGATGTACAGGGTGCGTTAGCTAAATCCGGATAAAATAAACAGTTTATTAAAATGCCATTTTATTCAGAAAAAACTTGAAAATACACAAAAAATTTTGTGTACATCTCTTGAGAGATCCTTTCTGAGATCTATTACTTAATATTACCTCCATTTGCTGCGATCATTGCATCGATCTTATGCCTAAAGCGCCAGCACGCTCTTTTTAAAACTGTTCCTTGTCTAAATTCAGGAATTCTGCTTCAATAGCAGTTTGATAGTCACGTTAGGGATTTGTTAGACACTCTTTTAACGCCCTAAACAAAATATTGTAATTTAGAAGATTTAAATTTGGATTGTTGGGAGGCTAGAATTCCTTGGACCAAGACGCGTCCACGTTGTTGGAAAGCCATTTTTACACTAAATGGCTTGTGTGAGCTGGTGCGCCGTCCTGTTGAAAAATATACGGCCTTCTGGAGGTTGTAGTTTCCATTTATGGTTTCACTACAATCCTCAGAATCCGAATGTAAATTTCCGCGGGAAGAAAGTTAGTGATGGTTTCTTCTTTTTTTAAAAAATAAGGCTGCATGATGTCACCCTTGGAGACAGCACTTAGAAAGTGAACATTCATTCACTGGAAATTTCATCTTGGTTATTACGAGGGCATCTTGGGGATCATGAGCAAACCAGCAGTTCCTCCGGTTCACTTTTGCATCAACAGTAAAAATCTTATCGGAAAAAAATCTGAGGCGACCCGCGATTTCATGCTTTAACAAAGAAACAAATTGCAACGGGCAACTCTTTTGGCCTTGGCATTCTCAGACAACATTTGTCGTATCTTGAGCACATAAGACGTGTATCTC
This sequence comes from Acromyrmex charruanus, assembly GCA_017607545.1. Classification (NCBI taxonomy): domain Eukaryota; kingdom Metazoa; phylum Arthropoda; class Insecta; order Hymenoptera; family Formicidae; genus Acromyrmex; species Acromyrmex charruanus. The sequence goes on from JAANIC010006768.1 coordinate 166,510, forward strand.
AAATCCTCTTCAGCGATTCGACACATGATGGCCTTACTTATCCCCAGTATGGACAATTTTCAAAGCGAAACCCCTGGATCTCCCGAAATGAACTTTTGAGCTTTGGATGACAACCGGTGTCCTTATAGTCTTTTCTCTCGAATGACTTTGCTTCATCAGATTAATAGAACCTTCTTTGGATTTCTTCGCGTTTGCATACTTTTGCGCAATGTCGTAAATAGTCGCGGGTATCTGAAGAACCGAATCATTTTGGTTGGCGTACATCCGTCGCGAAACGCTTCAATTATCGCCACTTTTCAGTTGTACTCTGCACTTGATCTCACTAACTCAGAAATGTTGAGGTTATATATGTTTTATACAAACATCTATCTTATCCAAACGCTAGCAATCATCTACTACTAAAGTCACATGTAACGGAAAATTCAAATTTAATTTTGTCTGGGTTTAGTCCGGGACGCAATCTGTATATGACAAATATAAATATCAAATACCGACGCGGTATCACTTGACCGCATGAATATTATTGCGTATATATTCGCTGCCAAATTCACAATGCTATATACTAGTTTTATCCGGAGTTTTGAAACTTTCGATAAAAATTACTTAGACTAAAAGCGCAATCAAAAATCTAATAACACTTTTATTATATAATAGCAGCGCGATCTTTCTATTGCAACTAACTTGAATAAAACTGATGCAGTCAATCTCGAGATATCGAGACTGTAAAAGACACCATTTCAGATTTTCAGATTTTTTTCAGACACACGGATAAATCCATACATATATAGTGTTCCGTCCGTTAAGCTCTCACAATGTCCTCATATAACATTATATTAAATTAGCAAAAAACAAAAATGAATATTGAGCATACACGGACAATAATTATTTATATGCACGGGACAGAGATAGATAGATAAAAGTGTTATTGTTCTAGAGCAAGCCCTCTAAGAATATTTGGCAAATGAGTAAAATTATAAGATGAGAAGCGAATTAAAATAATGTCGAGAGAGAGAGAGAGAGAGAGAGAGAGAGAGAGAGAGAGAGAGGGAGGGAGGGGGAATAAGATAATAAAATAAAGTGAAAATAAGATAATAAAATAAATAAATTTTTAATGCAAAATTGAAAATAAAAGAAACAACCACCAATACCCTTGATCTTAACAAATATTCAAATTATGATCCTTCAAGAGATTTCAGTCATCGATCAAATATCTTAGATAATACTTTCTAATAATAACCTCATACTGAACAGAAACTTGCTTGCAGATAATTATATGATTGTTAATTATTTCCATTAGTTCTTTTATGTGTTCGCACACTGGACGCGGAAACGCCGTGAGACAAGATGTGACGCGGTAATCAATGAATATGTTAGAAGTTGTAAGCTTATTGGTTATCGCATTGCATTTTGCTCGGCAAATGTTTCCACGTTCAGTGTGCGGGAGCCATTAGAAATTACAGTGTTTCTTGAAACATTTGTTGCCGCCGCGCGACAAGATTTTTTAAACTTTATTATCAACTCTCATAATTTTATGGGATATATGCATTTAAAAAGTTTTTTCAATGTGGTAAAGAAAATGAAATAGAATGCGTGGAATTTCTTATTATTTCCATTTCACTAGTTAAGAATACAGTATGTACAAAATAGGCGTACCTGCATAAAGTGTAAAATATAGTACATTTACGAAAAAGTATAAAATATGTATATGTCTACACATGTAAAATTTAAAAAATATATATATCAGCACATAAAATTTACAATTAATTGTAAAATATAATAATTATAATATTAAATATATTAAGTGTACAACTTTGCTTCCGCCGTTTTTTTTCCTAAATTCGAGGCTTTATTGTAAAAAACTGGTTATACATTTATGATTCAAAGTATTATCGCTGGCCACTACTTTCTCCCATCTTTCGGGCAGCGTACGAATCCCGCGTCGAAAAAATTGGTCATCTTTTGAGACGATTCACGAATCGATCCAATTTTTTATTTCTTCATAAGACCGGAAGTGCTGACCGGTCAGCCAGGCCGTGTGCCATTGATCGAAACAAGTGATAGTCAGAGGGAGCAACGTCTGGAGAATACGGCGGGTGAGGTAGAACTTCCCATTTCAACGTTTCCAAGTATGTCTTGACCACTTTTGCAACATGGGGTCGAGCATTGTCATGCTGCAAAATTATGCACTTTATCGTGTCTCTCGTTGTATTGCGGCCGTTTGTCTTTCAATGCTCGGCTCAAACGCATCAATTGCGTTCGATACAGATCGCCTGTGATTGTTTCAGTCGGTTTTAACAGCTCATAATACACTAAGCCGAGCTGGTCCCACCAAATACACAGCATGACCTTGGAGCCGTGAATATTCGTTTGGCCGTCGACGTGGAAGCATGGCCGGGAACTCCCCATAATTTTCTGCGCTTGGAGTTATCGTAATGAAACCATTTTTCGTCCCCAGTCACAATGCGATGCAGAAATCCCTTCCGTCTTTGCCTTTCAAGCTGTTCAGAAGCAAACAAACGCCGTTCAACATCTCTCGGCTTCAACTCGTATGGCACCTATTTCCTTGCTTCTGAATCATTTCCATGACTTTGAGGCGTTTTGAAATGGCTTGAGTTACTCCCAATGATCGTGCCAATTCTTCTTGATTTTGACACGAGTCTTGATCAAGTAATGCCTCCAATTCTGCATCTTCGAAAACCTTCTCTCTTCCACCGCTATGGTGGCCTTCGACGTCAAAATCACCGTTCTTGAAGCGTTGAAACCACTCACGACACGTTCTTTCACTAATAGCGGCCTCACCATAAGTATTTGAGAGTATTCGATGAGCCTCAGCCGCAGATTTCTTCACATTGAAGCAGAAAATTAAAACCTCCCGCAAATGATGAGAATTTGGCTCGTAAACTGACATTTTCAATCGAAAATAACTTTATAATGCAGACACAAATCGACTAATGTTTCTATAGGGTTATGTTGACAGATGCCCAAGTTTATTGTATGACGTCTATGATCTATTTATTTCGACCACCACTTACCGCTAAAACCATCTATAGGAAAACGGCGGAAGCAAAGTTACACCTAATATATTGATTAGTTCTTTTTCTATATTTTTTTATTTATATCACAAATATATCACGTATTTTAAGTTATATTCGGTAGTAAGAAAAATGGAAAAAAATTATATTTAATAATGGTTGCAAATACAACGCTGCAACGTTGCTACGATATTACAGCGCAATCTTACTGAAGGTGGACATTTTTATGATGCTATGATATTGCAACAATGTTGCACAATCTATTTACAATATTACAATATTGCAATGAGATATATGATATATCTGCAGTCTTTCTATGTAATTTTCAATCCTCATAACTCGAAAAGTACTTAATAAAATCCCTGTGAAGCTGGTCCTCTCATTTTTAAGAAAATCAATTTTTTTTCAGTTCTGCATAGATTTTCGATAGTTTCAGAGTTCCTGATAGTTTTAAAAAATAGTTTTGGCCATTAAAGGCATGAAAATGCGATTTAAAAATACGGGAGGTTAACTTCACGCAGTCCTTCATTTATGAAAAAAGTTATTTTTCAGTTTAGAGTTCTGGATAAATTTTGAATAGTTCCAGAGTTCTTGATCTATTTTAGAAATAGTTCTGTTTGAGAAAGTAAACAAAATGTGATTGAATATCCAATAAATAGGAATGACTTTAAAAATATTAGTTTAATTCAATTTTGGAATTAAGATTTTTTTATAGAATTCTGCGGGGGCTATCCAGAACATTCTGTTGAATTGTTAGGACTCTTCAAAAAATTTTTTGTACTTTAAAACTAAAAAATCGACACCTATAATCGCTTATAACCAGGGACTCAGACCGGACCGAAACCGAAACCGGATTGTAACCGTTATTTTTGTCGGATCGAAATCGATAATCGGACGGAAATATTGTGCAGGCTAATAGATCGAAACGATACTCAGACTGAAAGTGTTTTTCGATTCGATTTCAGTCCAGATTTTGGTTTGGATTTTTTAACTTCGATCGTCGAATTGATTGTGTTATATAGCGACTAGGAATCTTAAAGCAATAGGATGTCCACGGAATGTTATTTTCTTATTTTCTTCCTTGATTATGATAATTCATGTAAGATTAATATGTTGTTCTATAGAAAATTATCAACAAGCTGTAAACAGTTGAAAGGACTAGTTGGAACGCTGCGTATTGTTGACGTGATGTAGAAGGAAAAAGTGCAGCAAAGAAAGGAAAGAAATAATTACATATCTCTCGTTCCAAATTTCTTTTAAGGGGGTCTTTAAGAAATAAAAAAAATCATTTTTTTTTGCTTTTTTTGAAAGCTTATAATCTTAAAAATATCCCACATTTTGGAAAAAAATGAACATTATCCAAGATATAATAAAATGATATAAATAAAATGTGGTAATTTGGGACCGCTTGATTGATTCAAATAGCGCACGCCAACCAATTGCTATAATACCGGCGCCGACCATTATTTATATTCAATCTTTCGAAACCATTCTAAAACGTTTCTATTCGATGGATAGAAACTAGATGGAAATGAAGCAGAATTTCATTCCCTTCTGACCGTCACTTTCGTTTCTAACGGAAAGCGGAGAGGTACTTGTACTAAAATGTTATAAAACTTTAAACGCGTTTTTTTCGAAATCGTGTTTTTAAATATGGTGATCATGATTCCAAAAAAACTATTAGTCTGACTTCTATTTTTACGATTATACTCAGAGAACATATCATTATCGTCAGAACTAGAATTAATAGTCTATGTTAATGTTTTCTATTTTTTATAAAAGATCAAGTGAGAAAAAAAATGAGTAAAATTCGATTCATTTCTTTAAACTGTCGACATTTTGAAAATATGCATGTGATATTAATTATTCTAGTTCAGGCGAGAATTACAAGTACTCATTAAGAAAAAGCTTCATTTTTTCTTTCAGACCAATAATACCACTCTTATACCTTTATCACCATTTGACCGTGTTCGCGATGCAAACTAACTTCAATGCCATATTATTACAATACTATAATATTTTATAAAAAATAGACGTTAAAAAAATTTTGTACATGTATGTATTAGGTGTTGGAATTAATTCGTAGCGTTTTTTTAATGAAAGAATGTTATTTATTTCACATGAGCATTAAAAAATACATTAATGAAAGTACTTCCCATCACTTTCTACTACTTTTGACCATCTTTCGGGCAGTGAATGAATACCACGTCGGAAGAACTGTTCGTCTTTAGATGAAATCCAGGAATCGAACCATTTTGTACAATCTTCGTAAGATGTGAACTTCTGCTCGCACAAGCTATGAGCTAATGATCGAAACAAGTGGTAGTCGCTAGGTGCAATATCAGGAGAATACGGCGGGTGCGGTAGCACTTCCCATTTAAGTGTTTCCAGGTATGTTTTTACCGGTTTTGCAACGTGTGGGCGAGCATTGTCGTGCAGCAAGATGACTTTATCGTGTCTTTCGAAGTATTCCGGCCGTTTTTGCTTCAATGCACGGCTCAAGCGCATCAGTTGCCGTCGGTAGAGATCTCCAGTAATGGTTTCATGCGGTTTTAGCAGTTCGTAGTATATGACACCCTTCTGATCCCACCAAATACAGAGCAGGAGCTTTGAGCCATGGATATTGGGCTTTGCCACTGATGTTGATGGTTCGCCGGGCTTAACCNTTTAAGAAATAAAAAAAATCATTTTTTTTTGCTTTTTTTGAAAGCTTATAATCTTAAAAATATCCCACATTTTGGAAAAAAATGAACATTATCCAAGATATAATAAAATGATATAAATAAAATGTGGTAATTTGGGACCGCTTGATTGATTCAAATAGCGCACGCCAACCAATTGCTATAATACCGGCGCCGACCATTATTTATATTCAATCTTTCGAAACCATTCTAAAACGTTTCTATTCGATGGATAGAAACTAGATGGAAATGAAGCAGAATTTCATTCCCTTCTGACCGTCACTTTCGTTTCTAACGGAAAGCGGAGAGGTACTTGTACTAAAATGTTATAAAACTTTAAACGCGTTTTTTTCGAAATCGTGTTTTTAAATATGGTGATCATGATTCCAAAAAAACTATTAGTCTGACTTCTATTTTTACGATTATACTCAGAGAACATATCATTATCGTCAGAACTAGAATTAATAGTCTATGTTAATGTTTTCTATTTTTTTTAAAAGATCAAGTGAGAAAAAAAATGAATAAAATTCGATTCATTTCTTCAAACTGTCGACATTTTGAAAATATGCATGTGATATTAATTATTCTAGTTCAGGCGAGAATTACAAGTACTCATTAAGAAAAAGCTTCATTTTTTCTTTCAGACCAATAATACCACTCTTATACCTTTATCACCATTTGACCGTGTTCGCGATGCAAACTAACTTCAATGCCATATTATTACAATACTATTTTATAAAAAATAGACGTTAAAAAAATTTTGTACATGTATGTACTTTCTAGACTTGTATTATTTTTTAAGTAAATTTAAATTTTTATTCATNAATATTTTATAAAAAATAGACGTTAAAAAAATTTTGTACATGTATGTATTAGGTGTTGGAATTAATTCGTAGCGTTTTTTTAATGAAAGAACAAGNTTAAAAAAATTCTCAAAAAACTTTTAAAATCGGCTTTCAAACATAAACACCCTCTAAAAAAATGTTTCTTTCAGTAAATGTGAATTTTTATATGCAATTTATGCTTATTATATTATCTTTTTCTACAATAGATAATCATACACCCGTAACAAAAAAAAATTGAAATTTAAACAATTACGATCACCGTTGTCGATAAAAGAGCTGAAATCGCTTGGATTTCGGACTTTTCTGTTTCGGAATCGAAAAAAACCGAAAAGATCAAAAAAGATCGAAAAAGGATCGGAACCAAAACCGAAATCGAAAATTGGATACAGCCTCTGATCATGATCATAATCGGACCGAAATTCCATTTCGGTCCAAGTTCCTGCTTGTAACTTTTCCAATTTTAATTCCACGAATTTTTGTCATAAGGATTTTCAATAGAATTCTGCGGGGGCTATCCAGAACTCTCAATAGAACTGTCAGAATTCTTCAAAAAATTTTGAAGAATAAAAAATTTTTTGAAGAGTCCTAACAATTCTGTTGAGAGTTATGGATAGCCTCTGCGAAATTCTATAAAAAATCTTAATGAGAAAATTGGATTAAACTAATATTTTTAAAGTTATGACTATTTATGGGGTACCTATTTTAGATATTTAATCACATTTTTTTACTTTCTCGAACAGGACTATTTCTAAAATAAGTCAAGAACTCTGGAACTATCCGAAATCTATTCAGAACTTTAATGAAAAATGATAATTTTCTAAAATGGGGGCTGCGTGAAGTTAACATTTTAATTTTAATATTTTTAATTTTAAATCGCATTTTTATGCCTTTAATGGCCAAAATTATTTTTTTTTAAACTATCAGGAACTCTGAAACTATTAAAAATCAATTCAGAACTCTAAAAAAAATTGTATTGTTTTTTTAAATGAGGGCCCAACTTTACAGGGTCTTAATAAAAATGAACTTTATTGTAGTGCTTCGAACAGTTTTTAAGGTGAGCACAAGAATATCAAATAGCTACAAGAACATGCAATAAAAAAATAGGGGATTTCATTTAGGAAAGCATCGATCACATTGATTTACAATTAGCCTTGAGAAGGTCAAAGTAAAGTTTATATTTTTATCACTTTTAATATCTCCCTTAATAACTTTCAACTCCTGTATGAAACATTTTTCCACATCTACAGTCGCTTCCAAAAAATAGGGCCCAGGTTAAATTTTATGGACACTCTGTATATTACGAGTATTACATTTCTAAAAATGTATTATATAAAAAGCAAAATGAAATCCCTAAAAATAATCTTTTTGAAAAAAAGAAAAAATGTATGAGTGCATCATAAAAAAGATATCGAATATTACATTCTTCTTAATAAAAAACGAATGTGAAATAAATGCAATTACCCAAGTATTTCATCACGCAAGACCCATAAAATAAATTGAAAGACTAAAATGATCAATTGGATTATAGTGAAGAAAAAACTTGGCGTTTGTGTGTGTGTGTGTTGTGTGTGTGTGTTGTGTGTGTGTTGTGTGTGTGTTGTGTGCTCTGGTCACATTAAAATGTAATATTCTAGAATATTTTTTCTTTTTTTATAAAGGTTTTTTTAGNGTTGTGTGTATGTGTGTGTGTGTGTGTTGTGTGTGTGTGTTGTGTGCTCTGGTCACATTAAAATGTAATATTCTAGAATATTTTTTCTTTTTTTATAAAGGTTTTTTTAGGGATCCAATTTTAAAATTCGTATATTATTAACGTGTGCTATTAAAGAAAATATATAGGCTACAAATCGCAGCTTTGAGAAAAGTGACACAAGTAAAAAGTTAGCATTTTTGAGATAATGAGAAGAGCAATCGACTCTAAAGATTAATATATAATTTTTTTAGATAAACGGGACGTTTATAATTTTTCAAATTTATTGCTAGCAAGTAGAAATGTCATTTGTCTTCTGATTAAATTCGTAATGATTATGTATTCGTAATGATTAAATTCGTATGATATTTATAAAAAAAGAGCCTTTTTTGAATTATATACCAAAAAGAATACTATCTAGTGATGAAATGGTTACAAAAAATGCCCTATTTGGAATTATATTTTTTGTTTTTAAATATATGTATTTTAATTGATGTATTTTAATGGATTTTATTTACAGAAGTGCATCTCGTACACAGCACAGATTATTTCAGCAATACTACAGTAACTTTGTAAATGTAGCAATGTTACTATAAATTGTTTCTATGCTAAATGGTATCTTTCAAATAATTTAAATTGGATTCAAATTATAACATCGTTCGATGTAAGAAATAGAATGTTTGAATTGAGACTGTTTTAACCTTAAATTTATCTCAAATTGAGAAACATAAAATTTTTCTTCAAATATTAGTAAATTGTTTTCAAAGTGAGGTTAGAGTGTCACAACTCTTTTTATAAGAAATGAAATTTATACTATACTAAGAGTTGCAGAGAGAGAGAGAGAGAGAGAGAGAGAGAGAGAGAGAGAGTTCGCATTTTGAAAACTTATCATGGCATTTTAAAGAATACATTTAAAGAATATATCATAATGGAAAGTATGACATGGAAAGAAGTTATATTAATTAGCCTTTGTTATTAATTGAAACGTTGTTTCAATCCAGAATTTTAAAAGTGCACTACAGAAAAGTTGCTAATTTTAAGATGCGCAACTTTTCTGTTAATGCGAAATGATAAACGATCAAAATTTAGTTAGTTGTAATCATCTTGTCACATCATTGCTTTCAGAATTTGAATCTATATGCTAAAATAAAAGCAATTGTCCATAATTAAAACGTGTTTGATGCTGCGGCTAAAGACATGCGGAAAGTTTGCAAATATCGCATGAATCTAAATTCAGAATTGCATTTAGGGATTTATAACTACATAAGTCAAAGCGCATCAAACATAAGATTTCTTTCCTCCCGGATCAGAACGCGACGTGAACATGTATGCAATATAACAAGGGATAAGATATAACACTTACCATGTATGTCGAGACAACCGAGCTCGGATATCATCGGACTAGTGTTGATCTGGCACATGTAACAATCTCTGTCGGTTTCCTTCAGTTGGCGAATGTGCAGACGCCACGTACCGTCGACGATTTCCTCCGTAACTTGGCTACTTCCGGTCACTCCTGAAGCACCACCGGATGCACCGGCGGACCCAGAGCTTGCCCCACTTTCATAGGTGACCGTGATACGTGCATTATGCGTCACGATCCTAGTGTGAATCGAGAGAATAGTCTGGTCTGAGGTGCGCAGCCAGCCAACCTAAAAAACCCCGCAACTCAATGTGAATCTGTTATTTCGTCAAATGATATATCAAATGTGATACTTCTTCATGCTTTATCTGAGATGACACCCTTTTTCCCAGAAGTCAAAAACGTAAAAAAAAAGAAACTATGAGCACTAGTCACGCAAAAACTAGTTGCAAAGTAATTACAAAAAAGTATAAATTAAATCGAGTAGGATAACAGTATGTGATAAATGTATTTGAAAGAAAGAAAAAAAGAATTGCTTAAAGTAAAAATAAAACGATGTTATGACAATTACCTTTATCTTGAACATTAAAATAATATTTATATACTTATTTGAGATTTAAACGCGATGGAAGAGAGATTCATATAGGGTAGGTAGTCTAACAGTGAACCAGTAGTACACTATGAACCATTGCGATATTTTGTAAATGTGATGTTATCAGATTGTGCTGTTATCATGCAGCGACTCGCATTTGAACCATTCCTCAGTTTCCGAATTGACTGACAGATCACTAAGGACGGTGTATCACATTTTAAGAATTTTGGGTTGCAAAATAAATTTTTTTTCGTAAGTTTTACGCATTTTTTATATTTTTGTTGTTATACCTATCATTTTTTTCATTGTGCATTAGTTTTGTATGCACATTGGGCTTTATTATTCTGTAAGCAACTTTTTTCTGTTGTATTGTTTTACCACATTATTTTGAAGATTACCGTGAAAAAGGTTAGGTAATCTACAATCATTTTGATGTAGTGAACAATGAACCATCATTATAGACCATATAATCTTTTTTACGATAACCTTCAAAATAATAATTCATTGTGGTAATTATTTTAGAATACGGCCCCTCCTCTCACCTAAAATCTTAATAAAAATATACTCATTCGACGCATTTTTATTCAAAATGAAAGAATCTGGTAGAAAAACGCAGCGGTTGGCCTCGTGAATTCTTATCATCTTATAATTATCTATTTTCTAATTAAACATTTAAAAATATAGCAAAATTAAAATAATTCCAACAATTCGCAATATGAAATATGTAGTTCATTATTAAAAGTAGCATGATTTATTGTGTACACCTCTTATACATCACTTCCCACCGTTTTTTGAAATAATCAAAATTGTGGCTAAACTTAAAAAATAATTTAAGAGTTATTGTTTACAGTATGTAGTCAACTAAATTTATAAACTGTATGCCAAAACTCAGATTTTCAACTCAATAATTAAGAGATATAAGCCTCTGAAATTTATTCATTGACTCATTGTTAGATCATTTACTCTACGCTGACATTTATGCTACGGTAATAAGTTTTAATTTAATTAACAATAGTAGAAATAATGTGGAATATAATACAGTACGACGTAATGGCTAACACAAAACGATTTAAGAAACATTCACAGATTTCTGAATGATTACGGAAATATACATATTTCTAAATATGGTATTGATATTCCAATATAAATATAAACTGATACTTCGAACAAAAAAAGAAACACAAAAGAAAATAACATTATATGAGCGATTCTCAGACAACTGATAGGGATTGTACGAGCTGGCGTAAAATGATTACATACCATATGGTATCATAGTAAATTTGCGAATAGCAAGAGATTTGATAGTAAATACTAGTCTTAACTTAGACTTAGCACAGAGGTCATTCGGCTTATCTTAATTCAGTCCCATCCGTCTGGAATAACCGTTTCCTCTTAAATGGTACATTATAAAGAATGCTTTACGGATAGAAATCACCTGATGACATTTGCTTCATTAAACATATACAGTGAAAAATATTTTGTATTAAAACTGGTCCTTGTTAAAATTTTTTTGTTAAATTGTTAATATATCCGAATATTATTTTAATATAATCCGATTGCGTTATTTCTTGTTACATTGATATTCAACATTTCTTATTGTTAAAATAACACAATTTATAAGTGCATTAAATAATTAGTATAAAAATAATGTATTTTAAAACGTAAATTCTAAAATAAATGAATAAAATGTTTAAATTTAACACATGTATTTATTATACATGTTAATTTTATTAAAATGTGTTAATTTAACATATTATTCATTTAGTATAATACATAATTCATAAATTATCATTTTTTAATTATTTGCAAAAAAAGCACGAAATTTAAAGTAAAAAAGAAAGAATAGTACATTTTAAAAGAACATACATTTATTCTTCTGCAATCAGTTGCTGTATCAAAACTGCATTTCAAGTAATCCATACCACTAGACTGAAGGTGTGTTCGGAAAGACACTATTAGCGCTATTTATATCATTCCTTGTTTTACGTTTAATAAACAACGATGACAGATGTAGCGCTACTCAATAATAGAATAGCGTCTACCCAAATGCACCATAAGAGGTTTAAAAATCTTCCCTACTAAAAAAAATTATGTCACACAGTTGCATCATGTAATTAATCAATCATGTAATTAAAATATATAAATCATTTAACGGATTGTTCCAAATCAATATGTGATTTTTTTTTATAATTACGTATTTTGGAAAGTCATATAATGTTTTTTATCTTTTAATTCTTTAATTATTTAATTCTTTAAAATTTGATAACAATAAAATCACATAATAGGTGAAACTATTGCTAATATCATGTGATTTTTCAAACATCATTTTTTACATCATTTGAAAAAAATCACCTACTGATTTAGAACACTCTGTTACATGTTTTAATTACATGATTTCATCATGTTATGTTATAATATAATTTTTTTTAGTAGAGTCGACTCTAATTTGCCTTTCCTCCCCCTAAAAAATTCTTACGTCCATACATCTTATGTTGAATTAACACAAAAATTTGAATAGATCATTTGGAACATGTAAAATGTGTTAAATTTAATAAAAATTTTCCAATTGTGATGTATTTTTTATTATTCATTAATTATGCGCATCTTTTATTATTATGTTGGGTAAATGTATAGTATAACGGACCACCCTCCGATGGCCTTGACCTTAACATGTTGTCAAAGTTATGACCCCGAGTGACCTTCGAAAGGTTTTAACCCGTGGTCATCCCTCGTTAAAAAGTTATTAACAAAAAAAGTTTGAAAAATAACGCATTGTTTCTGTTATGCAATATTAAATACCATTTTACATAGGTTTTGACTTTTAACACGAAGCGTTGACTCTCATTCTCCCCCCCCCCTGCTTCAGGGGCACACAACTCTCACCATTTCTTCTCCCCTTGCAAAGTTATCTGCGCCCTTTTAATTTAATATACATTATTATACAGAGGATTGTGCTTCGCATAATAAGCAAGAATTACCTTGAAGCAAAGAGAAAAGTGGGAAGGAGAAATCAGTATGTGTATCAATTGAAGTCGTTCGCCCCTGAAGCAGGGAGGAGGGGGGTGAGAATCGGATGTGAGAGTAGTGCGCCCCTTTGCAGGGGGAGGGAGGGGTGAAAATCGTGCGCCCTGAAGCAAGGGGGAGGGAGGGGGGATGAAAGTCGCTTGTAACGGGCTTCGAGATGTCTTCCACCAGCGGACTCAATTTAATTCAATCTAACCACGATTTGTTTTACTCCTCGTGTGCGTGTTGGCTTTATTTTATATTACTTCTGATGGCAAAGAGCGACATGATATAAAGAGTAAGCTAACATTGGTGGGACAAAAAGGGAAGTTACTTTTATAGCAAATTTTGCACTCGCTGCAATTCAGTTTCGTCGCGTAACACATCCTCGGCGAATGCTACGTAAGTGCCTTACGTTTACGATATCAGGTTGCTCGACATTTGTTACGTTGCATTCTATCATCCGTTTTCGCACATTCTCCCACTCTCGTCGTGACAAATCGAAATTGTTACGTCGAAAACCGATTTCGTTTAGCTTTTTCTTAAATTCAAGTTCTCGTGTTACTTTAATGGGATCCATCCGTAAACATGAGACCAGAATTTGCAGTGTCATGCGAGAAGCTACGAAAGAGTCAAACGATCATAAAATTTGCTCTTCGGTATTCTAAACGCGTAAGACTAGTCGACGCGTTTGAAATCCCATTACAGGATAAGTACGAATGCGTGTAAACAAATGCGTGCAAATTTAATCCTTATTTGTGTGTTTACGTTCCTCATACTTCCCGGCATCATTACCTTGTATTTGCGAATGCTTATGTTGCGTACGCTGCAAGAGAAGACGACCTCGCGGCCAATCGCGGCGGTCTGATTTCCAACTGGAGCTACGAAAATCGGGCCCGTGGCACTGTTTGTCGAATCTGAAACATTTATTTTCATCGATTTAATCTCGTATAATTTAATGAGGAAAAACTTTTAAGAGACTCCTATTTCCAAGTATTTTTATTCCATATAATTATACAATATAATACAGAGTATCTCAGAAATAAGATAAGAGCCGCATACACGGACAGCGGCGGTGGTGGTACGCAGCCGAGAATGAGGCGCGATGGGCCGTGCTACGAATTCACACGACGCGGCTTCATCACACATTGATTTATATGTTCCTTTTTTTAATTCGAAAACTACAGCGAATATCTCAAAATGATATGATACTTTATTGTTCCCCTTAACCCATTCTATGCCCCCAATGCGACTCCTTATTTCTAAGACATCCTGTATAATGAAATTGTCGAGATAACTTCCCGTCCAATCAACAATGAGTAATAATTTAATGTTATCCTCTATTTTAAGACCTCACTCATCGATGCGAAAGAGATTAATGGAAAAATATTGGAGTAGAAATTTTATCGTTACTCTATTCATCATGGCGACAGTGAAATCTTCTTTGAAAATATTTCGACGGGTCGTGCCGCCGAGACAGGGGCGCCAACTTGCCGATTAGCCGCGTGTGAAGTTGGACCAGTGTTGCCATATGAAAAATTAACATATCTCATATTTTCCCTCTAGCCTCACATTCATGACTTTATTTTGCGCCCGAAGCAAAAGTAAATTCCCAATTTCCCTCTAATAAACCGACTATTATCAGCTGAACACAATGATATCTTTCTAATAATGAACTAGTTTGCCCATTGCAAATTCTGTAAAGAATCATGTTCATTAGGCACTAAGAAATCTCTACTTTATTACATCTCTCCCTCTATCCGAGACAATCTTCGAAATCCTAGAATGGATAATGAATTATTGGATGAGCAACACTTTTCTGCAACAATTCGTTGAAAGGTTAGATAATAAAATACGTGAAGAAAAATGTCGAATCAATCACAGACGAATCTACGCGTTAACTCTGATTAAAAGGCTTGTAATTCTATCCTTATTTTAATGTCTAATGAAAAATAAATATATAGTGACGCGATAGCGCTGACAGCACACTCCCCGAACGTCTCAACCGATTCTACAAAAAACTATAGATTGCTAGCGATCTTCTATATTCGCGGAGAAAAATACAAACTACGTTACAAAGAAAAAGAGAATTGTATAAATAGTTTATCTTAGTTCGCTCGGTAATTGAAATTTTAAAATAAAAGTTACAAAACGATTTAACTTTATTTGCTCAACAGTTATTTAAAAAAATTATTCGTGTATGGAATTCCACACACAAAAAATTCTGACGTATGGAGTACTCCATACACTCTCCGCAAAACATCCATGCGCCGAGGGTACAAATAATGAGTAAGTGCCTATTTTAATGTTTCTTAAGCATTATTGCGGAGGGTAGCTAATTATCGCTGTTTATTCACACGCCTGTGTTGGTGGATTACAATACTTTTAAACAGATAAGTGGTCAGTCAAGTGGTCCGAAGTTACGGCAAACTCGAAGCTCTGAGGAACTTCAGGAGTGACTTCGTACGTGAAAATTTTTGTTTTTGATAAGCGCGCGGTTCAATATTTTTATTTTACAATACCGTCTATGTAATACGGAACGAATATTTAATAAATCCTAAGTATCCGCATCTTTTATACACGGGTGCAAGAGAAATAGATATCTAGCCTTCAACAAAATATTACAATCGTACTATATCATCCCATGTCATTAACGAGTGAAATATAGCGTTATAACTTGGAATTAAAGAGAAAGAAGAGATGAAGAAAGGCAAATGCTACTCAAATTTAAGCCGTCGCGAACATTCGCCTTTATTCTGCATATCTGTTTTATCAATGGACTATTTTTCTGCACATTTTCTCTTTTTTTGTCTCTCTCTCTCTCTCTCTCTCTCTCTCCTTCTTTATCTCTTTGTTTCTCCGCATTCGCACCGCGACTTCCACTCAACCAGCAGATACTATATCTGATATAAGTAATATCAATCCAAATTACCTTTATGAATTTAACGTTTCTGACACCGCGGGACAAATCGTTAGGGAAATGAAACGAGCTGCTAGATTAGAAAGGTACGGAAAAAACCTATTAGAATGCTAATAGTAACTATTCAACGATAGTTATAAACATTCAACTACTGTAACACTAATAATAAATAGTTTCCACTACACAATTATAAATTGCTGATCAGTGTAAATATTTAGAATGTAATAGTAAGAACTACTGGAATAATCACTAGTGTAAAAAAACTGCTAGTTCATAGTGCACAATAGTGATACTACTGATATTTAATAACGTTACTATTCATATTAGTAGTATTACTACTGATACGCAATAGTGTCACTGTTGACCAGTAGTGTTATTACTGCAGTAGTGCCGACATATGACGTAACATAGAATATTTTCAGTAATTGTAATATTTGTATAAAAAATTTATTAGAGTAAAATTAATATATTGTTAAAGTATTTAGTATTATTTTAGCTTGTAGAAATAATATTTTATAGTATTATTAAAAATAAGTTATTATTATAGGTATATCTTCATTTGTATTATATATTACAATTATTATTTAACATTAATTATTTTTTCTATGTGTTCCATTTTTTTTTCATAATAGCTATGTACATTAGTATTATAGGTGTTCGTGGTTCTTCAAAGGTGCAGTACAATCGCAGAAGTCAAGCAAGCTAAGTGGTGGTACATATTCGGATGGGTGACCACATGGGAGCATAAAATTAGTTCTCGAATTCATAAAGGAAACCTTTTTTTAATTTTGTCGTGTATCCTCTAAAATATGATGATGATCAATAATACTTATTTTTGCAATAAACTTCAGTGAAATTTTAACGAAATTTTTTCCACCACTATTACACTACTAGCGAATTTACTATTGCACTATTTTCACTAGTAGTGATACTAGTAGTGACACTAGTAGTGACACTAGTAGTTTTTTTCCGTAAAGGTAACTACAGCATCCTTGTCATCATAAAAAGAAAGAAAAGAAAGACGATCATTATAACGGTATAGAAACTCGCACTCTTTTGTACTGGGTGAATGACCCGAATTCTCGAAAGGACATAGAAGGATAGATGAGAGAGGAGAATGTAGGGAAAGAGGAAAAAACTTCGAACTTTTACCGTTCGCGTTATCTTAAAATATCTTTGCGTGTTCTATAACACAGTAATGGATTCAATTTCGGTTATTGTAAAAAATCGTGTTACATAGTAATATATTTTACATCGGAAATATATTTTTCTTAGAGCAAATATATTTAATAAGGCTTCAAGAAAAATAACAGAACATAATACAATAATACAATCATGTGTGAATCAAAGGAAAGAAAAGGAGAATGTTGTAGAAGGAACGTAAAAACATGTAAAGTAATAAACATATAGATAAAAATTAATTAATATATAAATAATAAATTTAAAGAAATGAGTAAAATTAAGGTATACGTTTAAAAATAATTAATTATAATAAGAATATTGAGAGAGACAGAGTATTTCGTCTTAAGTATAATCGGGGCACCTTGAAACTCGGAACACTATGAGACGCTTTCTGATTTAAATAGATATGCGTAATAAGATAGAATAGTATTTTTCAAGAGGGCACTGGTATTCCATTGTTATCTGCTCGTTATTATAGCTAACATCAATGGTTATTTCCATTGATATTAGCTGTAGTCATGAGTATTTAAAAATCATTTTGTCTTAAAATCAAAGTTAGAATGACATTTTCTGTCTGTTCTTTATGTGTTTCCTGTTGCTTGCATATGGTATGTGTAGTTAATTGTGCTGCAAAGAAAGTTTATTTTATATAGTCGAATCACCGTAAAATTAATCTCAGGTTTGTTTTAACCTCCGTAAACGTAATCTTTTAGACTTCCCATATAATAATCGAGCACATATGCTATAGTCGAGTCAAATTAAACTGTTTAGAAGAAATAATTTATATAGTTTTGATATTTTGTAAATAAATTTTCAAAAAAATTAGAAATAAGAAATTAAAAAATTCCTACTATAATCGTGAATGGAACAACCCTTTTTTGAACGAAAAATTACCCTTGGAGCAGACTCGACTTTGGAGTTTTCCTCATTTATCTTCTAAACCGTTACTTTAATGTGAAAATATTATAGAAAAAAATTTGTCATAAAATTCTGCATAAAAAATGTCTTATGCATCCTAATAAATAGTATAAAGCTAATTCTCATAGAATTCTTGTAATTAAAGTTCAAAGTTACGAGAACTTTAGCATGCATTTTCATCGCAAATCTTATAATTATTATTACGTAATATTCTTTTTAATGTATAAAGATTATGCGTTTCGCGGGTTTCCTCTGTGTCCAGATCCATTCTTGGAATGCCAACATTTCGTAAACCTTGCAATCCACTTCATTAGGGTGAGGAGCAGCCTGATACTGAGTAGCAGGCTGCTCCTCATCCTGATAAAGTGGACTGCAAGGTTCACGAAACGTTGGCATTCCAAGAATGGATCTGGACACGGAGGAAACCCCGCGAAACACATAATCTTTATATAGAAAGTACCCGTGGAAGTCTCAAGAATATTATTCTTTTAATGTATTATTTACTATGTCAAATTTTATCTCTGAAGCAGCTGCTTTGGTCTCTAGAATTTTTATACGAGGAAGCAAGTATACGTACATTTTCGACAACAAAGTACGTCGATCATTTTAATAAGCCTAAGTGTAACTGACTAAGTGTGAATTCATTATCTGATAATGGAGACTACAGGTGATTGTTTCATATGTGAGAAGACGCTTCAGGATGATGACATTGTGCATGTAGAGAAAGGTACACAAACAATTTAATAGCCGTAAGCAAAGCTCGGAAAGATGATAAACACGTGCAACTTATAATAACGGTCATGACTGTTCATAAGATATGCCGACGCGAATATATTAAAGAACGAAATATTCGTAAGTTTTTGGAGCAAGCAGCAGGAAGCAACAAGAATGAATTGTACTTGAGATCACTTGCGCAATTTGATTTTAAAAGCAACTGCTTCTTGTGTGGAAAAATATATAACATTGCTGCAAAACAAAAAAAAATATTCATAAACGTGAGCCAATATTCGAAGTTCGTTCACTTATGGTAAAGAATAGAGGGATATTGCAGAGATGTGCCACAAGAAAGGATGAATGGAGTGAAGAAATTTTCAAACGTAGAAGTGGTGTCATTTGTTTAGTCGCAAACGAAGCACGTTACCATAAAGCGTGTTACTCCAAATTTATGTCGAACGAGCCATCAAGCTAAAAACGGTGATGTTCACAAGATGATCTTGCATCAGCATTTGAAAAATTATGTGAATACATAGACATTTCCGATAATCGCCAATTCACAATACAGGAGTTAATGCGCAAACTTGAAGAGAATTTATCAGACTCTTCCTCCGTAAACATAAAACGTTGCAAGTAAAATTAATGAAAGAATATGATGATGGAGTAGTGTTTGCGACAATGCATAAAAATGATACTTTTAAAGCTCTAGATTAAAACTTATTAATAGTTGATACACAGAAAAGGCACAGGATAAAAAAGCGGAACGTATAGGAATTGTGGCCACAATAATTCGTGAAGATATTCGAATTATTATCTACAATTCAAGTGAGTATCCAGATTTATTGAATTTTATAGCTAATGCAGATCACTTAATTCCGGAAACATCAAGCGCTCTTTTCGACACTATTATCATGAAGAATAAGAGAAAAGAGAGACAAAAGGAATTTAAAAAAAATATACATTACTATTGTTCACGCGATAATATCTGCCACCAGACCTCGTTCATTTGTATCTCCCATATCAATCATATGCTCCAACTACAATGAGCAAAGTTGTTTAAATTCAGCGACTGAAGAAGAATTATTCGAGAAAGATAAATTGGAAGATTAAAGAATATAGTGTATATTAAAGTGAAATAGGCTTAAGAGGATATTACTTAAAAAAAACGCGCCAATAGAGCTTTACCTCAGAGGTGGTGTGGAAACGAGCTCCAATTATGAAATGCACGTTTACTAAGAAAGCGCAAAAAGTCAAAGAACATAAAAAAAAAAATTGTGGGACATGTATTTTATAGGAAAAATTCTGCTCTACAATTTTTGTTCTTATTATTTTTTGCGTAAAAGCAGCCGTTTCGGAGATATTTATAACGAAAAGGCGTGCTAAAGCGATTTTTTTATTTTCGTGATTCAGTTCTCATAACTTTGAACTCTAATTGCAAAAATTCTATGAGAATTAGCTTTATGAAGCATAAAATCTTTTTTATGCAGAATTTTATGACAAATTTTATTTATTCTATAATATTTTTACGTCCGTGTAATGGTTTAGAAAATAAATGAGAAAAATTCCAAACGAGTCTGCTCCAGGGATAGTTTTTTTCACCCAAAAAGGGGTTTCATCCACGCTTAGGGTGGGAACTTTGTAGTTTTTTTATTTCTAATCCTTTTTAGAATTTATTTACAAAATATCAAAACTATATAAATTATTTCTTCTATTTGCGAATTTTTGATCTAATTTGATTCGACTACAAGTGCATTTGTTTACTTTTACGAAGGTCGATTCGACAAGTTACTTTCACAAAGGTTCAACTATAATTTATTTTTCATTCGCTATTGAAGATGATCAGTTGAGATTAAAAAATGGCTAAGAATTTGAAATGCCCACGTTTGGACACTGTGAAACATTTATTTCCGGGGTACTATGAGACACTTCAAAGACTATTTTACAATGATTCGTTTAATTTTTAACTTTATTTTCGACTAACTTTAAGTGCCTTTTTAACACTATGAATTAAATTTCACAGCGTTAGGCATGAACAAATATTTATGATAGAAAATTTATGTTTTAAGCATCAGTAGTGGCAGCATTCTTTGGGGAAAAAAGTTCAAGCTCTATTTACAGAATAAAAAAAATTATCAAGAACGGTGATGGTAATGGAGAAATTGACAGTGATGATAATGGAGAAATTTTTTATTTAAAAAAGAGTGAGATTTAAATAAATTCCTTTTACCATCCAAAATCCTGAGTTATATTTGGTTAATATTAAAAGCATCATGACTATCTTGCTTAATCCGACGTTTCCGAGCAGCAGGCATTATACCGTTTTAATCTGTCTTTGCTCTGCCTGACCAAAAAAATTAGGACTTTTACGTGCAAAAGTTACCAAGAAAATATAAATTGCTTTATTCTTTATAACAAAATGTTTAAGTTATGTTTATTTATTAAATGTTAAATTTTATAATATTTTAATATTATATAAATATTTGATATAGATTATATTAATAAACTATTAATTGAAGCAAAAAAACACGTGTTCGTTCTCCAACATTTTATAACTTATCAATTCTTGAAATGTCTCACAGTGCCCCTGTATAGGATTCTCTTAAGTGAATATAAAATATATTTATAAAAAGAAGTGATTATACTAAAAACAAATATACTGTCACTCAATATTTAACAAACATAATGTAGAGAGATTTTTAGTGATAGCCGGTAATCATCGACATATTTATGTTTCAGTTTTGTTTCTTCAAACGGACGTGGATATATCACTACCGCGGCGAATTTGAAAATTAGAGTATACCCTTATCTCGTTCGCGCGCGCGCATTTGAGGCAATCAACGGCCAGATGATCTTTGTATTTTTATTGCGCCTAAATTTTGCGACTTCGCACTATACGGTTGTAACATAGCCATAAATAGCTTCTAAATATGAAGCAAATTTTCGGTAATCTCTGCCCCTTTATGCATTTAGCGAAATTCATATAAACCTGTGGAAATGAAATATCGTTTATCATACGTCTAACTCATTAACAGCATTAACTTTTGATAGCTCTGCGTTTGCGCGGCGAAAGTACGCGGTGACTGTCGAATAATAACAGACTCATCCTCGCTACATCACCACTCTTTTCACTAACGTCGATAAGCAAGAGAGAAAATAATCAATCATCCTCGACATTTTGCAATTCTCCGGCGTTTCTCCCTCTCCTCCCTTTCTTCTCTACTTTTCGTTTCCCTTCTTACATCATTTCTTACCTCGAGTATCTCAAAATGGAGTCATGGCAGAGAATCAATACGGTCGACGCGTAACGCAATCATTTTCTCCCCTCAAACGAACACCGATGGAAAAGTCGATGGAAATCAAATTCCAGGCACGGCACGTAGGTATCTCGATAAATACATATTGATACGAGAAGATTACGAAGGAAATACGAATCTGAACGAGATTTTTAACATGTTCTCTTTCTATGTGCATGGCACGCGATGGCCGGTTCTTTGTGTACAACGAAAGGTTCTTTCGCTGATCTCTTGTTTCCTATTACGATTTGTTTGCTTTGCTCCGTACATTCCTCCGAAAATCACGAGCTTATAAATCTGGAATATATCATATGAGTGTCTTCGAGAAACAAGGAACATGAAATATAAATGCTGTTTAATAGCCATCGAGTATGGAAAAAGTTCAGGGGAATTAGACCAAAATATAACAAATGCTGCAAAAAAATTAGCAGCTAGCTAAATTTTTGCATGGACGTTTATTTGCTCTAAGCAATGTCTCAAAAGTCCCCATTGATGTGACCCCTTCTTAAAATTTTATAAAAGATTAAAGTTAAAAAAAAACAGTTTTCTCAAATACTTCAAAATCTATCGTTTTTACGGCAAAAATGATTATTATGATATTTGTAGATTAGGAAATTCTCTATAAAAAAGGTCATATAAGTTTTTTCGTAGAAACAATCGTTTCCGTGTACTACAGCTTCGAAGTTTGAAGAGTCATGCTCCTGAAAGATAATGCACTCCTTTCTACACCATTTCAGAGGTAGAGTATTAGGCGCGTTTGTTTTATACGTGGTCAAACTTCGGAGTCATAGTACACGGAGAAACAGTTGTTCCTACAAAAAAAACCTAAGTAATCTTTTTTGTAGACAATTTTCTAATCTACAAAAATAATAATAACTATTCAAAAATTTTGAAGATAAGAGAGCTTATTTGAGCCAGAACGTTGGATGTTATACACATAAACAATTTGTATAACGTTAAAAAATAAAATTACATACAATATTACAATGAAACATATGTTTTGATGTTTACTTTGATCATCCTCAGAATTAAAAATTTTTTTGATAATCACGTATATATAAAATTGGTTGAAACGATGATCTTCTTCTTATAATTTCCAAATAAATATGCATTTAATAAAATTCGTTTAAACAAAAGGTAGTATAAAAGAAGGACAAAGAGCCAATAACGTATAAAAGAATTTTAATTTAAATAAGCAAAATTAATACAAAACAATTAAAATAAAATAAAACAAACGTTTCAACTCCAATCGAGTCATTTTCAATGCAATCTTACAATAATATCGTTCTAAATTAAAAAATTCGTACATAATCTTACAATATTTTTACAAATCCTTAATATAAAATTTTTTCTTTCTGTGTAATACGCTGCGAGTTATTTTTAATTCTTGATCTTTTGTTAATTCTTGATAAAAATGACTCGCAGCGTATTACACAGAAAGAAAAAATTTTATATTAAGGATTTGTAAAAATATTGTAAGATTATGTACGAATTTTTTAATTTAGAACGATGTTTATATTATTGTAAGATTGCATTGAAAATGACTCGATTGGAGTTGAAATGTTTGTTTTATTTTATTTTAATTGTTTTGTATTAATTTTGCTTATTTAAATTAAAATTCTTTTATACGTTATTGACTCTTTGCCCTTCTTTTATACTACCTTTTGTTTATAAGTACAGAGCCTTTTTTATTACTTTTAAAATTCGTTTACTCGATCGCAATACACAGTCGTGCGAAATATGTAGACATGAGAAGGTGCAAAGCTATGTACTGTCCGACATTTCATATGTGTCTAATGACATATTGCATCTTCACGTACAACACACAATAAATCAATTTCCATGGATTTCAATCAGCAATTAAAATAATAAAATATCAAACTATTAAAATTTAAAAACTTTCCTCCTCTAAAGTCAATACAATAGTTATTTTATACGTTTTAAAATTATAACCACGTTTTCACGATGTATTTTAATCACACGAGCATTATGTGTAATATAACGGAATTTTTTGACTTTATTAAATTTAATTTTGGATTACATATATGTTGGCTTTTGAAGAAATGTGTAAGAACTTATAGGACGAATATTTATACAAGAGTACAAATACAATTTTTAAAAACGTGTTTAAAGGAACGTCTAATTCCTATGCATATGTACAAATTCACATGAAAAGATAACAATAAACTGTTCCATTCTTCGAAAGAAAGAATCGACAGACTTAAACACAATTTTATTTTCAAATATTTGCGTGTAGAATTACAAGACGCCTATAAACATCTTGGGCAAATAAAATTTGAATTGTTCAGCATGTGTAGACAAATAGAAAAAAATTCTACCTAATAACATAACTCATTCTTTCTTTCGAAGACAAGAAATTAATTTCGACATTATATGGCGAAAGGAACAAAATAGAATTGCCAATAAAATCATTAATTTGCGTGCTAAATATATTCTCAGAGAAAGATCGAATATCAAGAATATTAACTATAATATTATGCAATTGGTGGACTCTGAGATGAATGGTGATATTTTTTGTGCACCTTTAAAATTAAAAAAAGTTTCAACTAAAATTACGAGGTCTAATACAATTCATTCATCTTATAGTATTAATATTAATCCGGATAGATTTAATGCAAAATTTGAAATAGTTAATACTAACGAACAATGGCTTATAAATCTTAGTAATGCTAAACTTTCAGAAAAAGCCAAAGTCGTATTGCAATTAGGTCAGCAATTCAATTTACCTAACAATGTTGTAAGCAAAGACAGAATTACACGTGAGTTCATCAAATACGTTGAACACAATCTTTTTAGAGCCGACGATGAAGTATGTAAAAATGTTAGGAACGAAACAGTCCAAATTCTTAAATCGATTAAGAACTGTGACATTAAATCTGCCGAGAATAAAATTATATATGAAGGTGTAAGGGAGGTTAAGCGATTTATCTCAGAGAATCCTGATATTCTAATTACTAGAGCGGATAAAGGCAATACCACCGTAATTATGAGTCGGGAAAGTTACAGGGAGAAAATGTACGAGATTCTCAATGATCAGACTACATACAATTTAATAAATAAAGATCCTACTAATAAAATAACTGTGGAAATTGGTAATTTACTAAAAAATTGGAAAAACAAGGGGTAAAAACATTGATTTAAATTTATACAAAAAATTGTATGTGTCGGACGGCGAACTTCCGAGTTCTTATGGACTGCCAAAAATTCATAAGGAAGGTCATCCTGTAAGATTGATAGTTAGCTGCATTAACAGTGCTTTTTATCCACTGGCGACCTTCTTAAAAGAAATCATTGACAATAATAATAAAAAGAATTTTAGTTATGTAAAAAACAGTTTCGATTTAATAAATAAACTCAATGGTAAGGTAATCAATAAAAATTTTAGTATTATATCATTTGACGTGGTCTCCATGTACACGAACAGACATTCCGATCGAATTAGTATTAAAAAGCATTGAATGTAGGTGGAATTTGATTGAAAATAAGACTTCGATTCCTTCACATGAGTTTATTAAAGCAATTATGATTATAATTAACTCTACATTTTTTAAATTTGATAAAAAAATATTTAAACAGATTTTTGGCATGCCAATGGGTTCTCCTTTGTCTCCTATATTAGCGAACATAGTTTTACAAGATTTAGAAAAAGAAATTATTATTGCGAATAATATTATTTCATCTTTTTATTTTCGTTATGTGGATGACATTGTGTTAGCTGTACATAAAGAAAAGGTTGAAGGAGTTCTGGAATTGTTTAACTCTCTAACTATCATGAAAGGCTTAGATTTACTATTGACTTTGGCGATGAAAACGGCATAAATTTTCTAGATGTTAAATTAATGAGACAAGAAGGAAATATCATCTTTGATATTTATAAAAAAACCTACCAAATTCTGGGAGATATTTAAATTATTTTTCGAATCATCCGTTAGTACATAAAAGGGGAGTAATCATTGGGCAATTTGATAGAATTTTATTTTTATCCCATCCTAAATTTCATGAAAAAAACATTTCTGATTTAATTCACACTCTTTTAAGTAATGATTATCCTCTAAAATTCATATTTTCAACAATAAAAAATAAAGAATAAAAACATTGGAGAGTAGAACTAATTTAGATCAAAATCGCGAAGAAATTAATAATGAATGTGATTCTAATGTTAATTCAAAGAAAAAATTTTTCACGATACCATACTTGGGCAAAGTATCTGAAAAATTCAAAAAACTTTCACATATTCATGGTTTTAATATAGCTTATAAAACTACGAATAAAATGAATACATTTATAAAGACTGGAAAGGATTCTTTGCTTAAGGATGACCATCGTGGAGTAGTCTATAAAATTAATTGTTTAAACTGTGAATCGTCTTATGTTGGCCAAACTAAAAGGAAATTAAAAACTCGTATAAAAGAACATAAGGCTGACATAAGAAAACCCACTTCCGAGATATCAGTGATTTCACGTCATCGTTTGAATGAGATGCATGAATTGGATTGGGATAACATAAGAATTTTAGACACAGAACAATCATTAATGAAAAGAAGAATTTCTGAAATGATACATATGAAAGGCCAAACAAGAGGTATCAATAAGCAAAGTGACACGGAAGGTTTGCCTGATGTTTATCTTCCTCTTCTTAAGAAAGATCTCTCTCTCTTTTAATAAATAATTCTAGAACTTTCTAAACTGTTGACTCATATATATAAATAGTGGTAAAATATATGATATGACAAATAACAACACACAATGTCACGACAAATTTCTAATTGTGCAAAGGATGTACTTGAGATTCATCGTTATTTTTTTGCTGTAAAACAGGTAACGATTCTATTCTTTTATATTCCGATTAGAAGATATTAATGATATACAAATTTGTTTTAAATTAGAATCTGGAAATTTTTGTTCTACACTTTTCGTGATATGACAATTGACGTTGTAACATTATTGTATGAAGCATCTTCACATAGAAAAGAACACGGTTATATAATTACAACACACGACGATTGAATTTAATGTCAACTAGATGTAACTCTGCGTTTTAAGAATATTTAATTACTGAAGATGGCCAGATTGTGACCGAAACGTTTAATGGTTTAATTAATATAATAATAATTAAATATCACAAACTATAACTTGTGCTGTGGTTTCTTATGCTCTTCTTTTTATACGTTTTAAAATTATAACCACGTTTTCACGATGTATTTTAGTTATTTTATTTTTTTTACTTTTTCGGCTTTTGCATAACGCATTTCGCAAGGCACGTATTTTAATCAATAGATAAATTTAAACTGATCAGTAAGTACGGTGTTGTGCCTACCGTCTTAATGCTATGTGCGATTCAAAGTTTATTTTCGTTCAGTGATGACGCTTGAATGATTACAAGAGCGGTATATCAACAAGAGAAGAAATAATCGAAAAGTTCCTTGAAACAATTTATTTTCCATTTCAGTTGACCTTATGTAATCTTCAACAGATCATTGTATTCGTTTTAAAACACTCTATCTGAATATAATTAAAAAAACGTATCAATTTTAAAAAAACATACATTTATTTATCCTCTACGCCTCTACATACAAAAAAATTATTGACATTACACTACGTGCCCTGCAAAACCAAGCAACTTTTGTTTGGCATTTTTTTTTATTGTTAAAAACAAGGGAGTTATTCAGATAGATTGTTTTAGATACCTTATTCTGTATAATATCCAACGTTCTGTCTTAAATAAATAAGCTCTCTCGTCTTTAAGATTTCTGAATTGTTAATTTTTTGAGCCGTTCCTACATTTTGATTTTAATTCATAATGACTATTCTTGCCGTAAAACCAATAAATTTTGAAGTATTTGCGAAAAACTGCTTTTCTACCTTTGACCTTTTATAAAATTTTAAGTAAGGATTACATCGATGGGAACTTTTAAGACATTGTTTAGAACGATGAAATAAAAGTCTATGCAAAAATTTAATTAACTGCTAATTTTTTCGCAGAAAAATTATAATTGCTCTAGACTAAAATCACAACATTTTCTCAACATACTTTTGATATGCATCGATCAGATTAAGTTGTATTGCAAGCTCGTTTGCTAAAAAGAATGAGTTATTTTTATATGGGTTTTGGGCTTCTTGCATTTAATAACAAAACTTGATTAAAATGAAAGTTGATTAAAATAAAATTTTGTTAGAGGATCAAAATATTTTATAAATATAATCTTCTAAGTCTCCATTAAGTGCCGTTCCGAGATATCTATACTTTTTAATACATAAAATATATTTAACATAAAATAAAAAATATCTCGTAATATTCATGTGATTTAATAATTGTACCTTAGCATTTTTATGCACAGAATAATGAGATGAATCAATTTTAATTGATGTAAAGAAAACACGTTTTATTGATTAGTTATTTTCTCAGGCAAATTGCTGATTTTTGACGCAGATCTTTTCTCAGTAACGAATATCATATATATTCAGTGATCATTCCTCTATTGATTAGTATAGAATTTATTACTAGACAGAAGGAGCTCAAAATGGGCAAGATTTTTTGTCATGTGTATTTAAAACATAAATGATAATAATTAAAAAGTTAAGGAGTAAAAGAGGATTTTAAATAAAAAAAATATACTATACGTTTATACAGAGTTAATACTATTATAATCACACGGACAAAATTAAATTTGATTGAAGTTTCCGCTATATTAGAATTCACTATAGCTGTTACTTTACATTGAAGTAGGCAAATGCGTAAATGGAAATATTCCTAATGTCAAAATAATCAAGTCGATTATGAATATCATGGAGTATAAACGAAGGGTAGCGATCACTGAAAATTTGCACGCCGGAAAGATACGAAAAATAATAACGTTTTTAAGATATCCGAAATCAATAGCTTATGATGTTGCCAAGAGATATGCTTCAAAGAAATTCAAGGAGGGTCCCCGGCAAGGAAGAAACACGTGAGGTTCCGGAACTCGTCCAAGAGCTTATTTTGGAAGACCTAAGGACTTCGATTAGGAAATTGGCGGCCGTTTTGAAAGAGAGCTGTTTGAACGTCCGTCGGATTATCGAAGAAGATTTGAGATATATTTAACGACGTACGACATATACCTCAAATCTTCTTATACTACAATCCAACGTAGCAGCTACAGGTGAATTCTAATATGGCAGAAATTTCAAATTTAATTTAATTTTGTCTGGATTCTAATGGTTTACCCTGTATACTATAAACTGTTGGAAGAAATACAGGATAATTCAACTTATGTAACAAAAGTTATTATTAAGCGTCTCACAATGATCTCTGAACTTTAATGAAAGACGTAAGAACTATAAATCTTTCACTCGTATATTCGATGTATGTATAGGTATATACATATATATACGTTTATGTTTAAGTACGCGTATAAACTTCTCATGAAACTTCAGACATCTTAGAAATATTCCAATCTCCAAGTACACCGAGCAGGCAGACGATTTTAAATATAAAATTTTCTTAAGCGAGACCGGCGAGGGAATTCTTCTCTAACAAATGTATAGGTACGCAACACACGCACAAACACACAAATATGTACATACGTATGTAGCAAATTTTTATTTTCGCTCCTATATGTTGTGTGCACAAGCATGTATAGAATAGTCTGTTATTGATGATAGATAATATCCAGATAATAGCCAGATAAGAGAGGAATATGTATGAAAAAATGAACAGGAAGAAGTTATATATAAATTATTTTATACAAAATTATGTTTTCGAGAAAATTGAATTGGAAAATAGAACCGACAATAAAATTCTTCTTTTAATTCTGATTCTTGATAACATTGTAGGGCAAATCGATAAATACGATTCAACAGCAGATAAAAATATATTTTATTTAGAAATAAGAGTTAATCTTGACATTCTATAAATAACAAAGTAATTGATAATTTCAATGATTTGTTTATTTTCTACATTGGATGTTGAATTTTGTATTTATATTTGATGGCCGCGCTTTTGTCGAATATTGTTTACTTGCATCACAATATAATTAAAAATTATTCAGGTTTTAAAAAAGTAATCGAAAATATTAATTCCCCAATTTTTATAATACATTTCTTAAAAAAATTAAAGGGCTTGATATAAAAACTGATCAGTTCCACTTTCATGACAAAAATGATTTAATGTACCAAATATTTCACATCTTTTGGTATAACAAACAACTCCGACAGCTCCGAAAAAAATGATCATTACATATTTTAATAATTTTTGTAAAATATTTCATATTTGACAATTTTTTATTAATACTGTAGTAAATTAAAGAAAATATTATCATTAATCTCTACTTTGACACTATGAACGTTATGTTTCTTTTAAGAAATTTAATTTTATCTGTGATTTCAATTTACTTAATTATAATATTGCAGTTATGATATGTAGTAGCTCGCACTTAGCTAATCAGCTAACTGACGGTTATACATTCCAGATATAGGAATCTGTTGAGACTTACTTGCTGCATTCGATTTCTACTACGATATGAACGATGTGAACAATTATTATTATGATTGGGGACTGCTGAAGATGGCTTGAATACAGCCGAAACGTTCAATTTTTTATTTTATTTTAATAGATCAGTAGATACAATCGAAATATCGCACCAATTATTAAGGCTCTGAATTGTTTTTTATTCTATTTTTTTATTTGTGTTAAAGAAAACAGAACTAATTAATTTTTGTACTGATCTCTTTATTTGTATTTTACATTTTTAATATTTCGTGTAAAATTATGTCACGTAAGTTACTAATAAAATGATCCATTGTATATATAAGACACTTTGTATGTATAAGGCATCAAATTGCGTGAATTGATAAGTGCGTATATGTAAATTTGTAGATATAAAAATTAGAGTCTTAGTATCATTAGATAAGATTAAGAAAAATAAAAAAAGGAGAAAAGCAACAAAATTGATTATCTAATTCTCTGTACTGTGATTTTATCTTTCGTATCTTTTGTAGCGCGTAAATGAAGTGTGTTAATGTTAACATAATTTATTTGTTCACCTGAATAGAAGCGTAAGTCACTTTGCAAATTATCTGGATATTATCAATTTTGTGGTGTGCAACTACAGCGAGAGTATCCGTGAGAAATGATACTACCAATTGATAAGCATACTGCTAATTCCTAAATAACCTGATATCGATGTACAAGCGATATATAAGCGGATTGAAGCGCGCGTGAGAACAGTTCGATGGAACTTGGATGGGATTTCCGATTATTATTCCAATTCCCAAGTAACTCACTCTTCAGTGACTCTGTTCAGGGATTAGACTCGTCTCTTGAAAGATATTATCTTCGGTGTTTCTTGCCAATAAAAGATACTTTTATGGAAAACTATTACATGAAAAAATTAGCTTCTCGATATTTTATGGTTTTTAGATGAAGCCAACACAGTACTGTCGCATCAAGCAATTCTTACTACTACGTCGAGGAGTCTCTGTCGTTTTCATAAATCCAACTGCAATTTTAATGCAGACAATGACAAACAAACAACTTTATTAACTCAGTATTTGACTTTACTATCTCAGTATTTAAGACACGCTCCCAGCATGAAAAAACAAATATGCATTATATTTTAACCGAATCCTGCGGCTCGGCAGGAAAATTCAAAATTAATCGCTTCTTCGCATTTGGAAGGACGCACCAGTTCGATATCGTGTACTATATATATGGCATTATATGTACACGCGTTGAAGCCTGAGTGCTTTCGCAACAGGTTCCCTCCTAGACGTTCCAATAAGTTTCTCTTGATTTTCGCAGGACAAGCTAACCTGTCATAAAATCGTTTACAAAGTGTAACAATTAAATCTTCCTGTAGGTAATAGTTCGAACACACATTTACTAATTGATATAGAGTATTCTCTAATTATTGATACAATTAAGGATGTAATGATTTTGTATATGAAGAAATAAGTTCCAAAATTTTTATAACAGAGTTTTGTTTTCGAAAGAAATCTCTTTTGAAAAATCGGATGAAAATAATGTTTCTTGTTACATTTTGAATTTCAAATTATTTTGCAACACAAATCATTAGAAAGGAATTATCAGAAAATATATTTAAAAATTCTAACTTTCTCTCTCTCTCTCTCTCTCTCTCTTTCATTTGACTCTGTGTGTATTTAAAAAATAGAAAATAATTAAAATTTCCAAACGAATTATTTGTAAAAAAGATTTATTTTAAAACATCAAGATCTTTATAGAATATAATGAGATATAAAAATAAAAATAATAAATAAAATTAATAAATAGAAATAAATAAAAATAAATAAAATATTTCATTATATCATTTTGTGTACATATATTTACAGCGACATTATTCTTTTAAATATTATATTGTAACATGGTTGCAAATTCATTGTGACTAATAACAACATCAATGATCAACATCATTTGGAATGCAAGCTTAACCTATAGATTTAGTTTTTTGTTGCATATAAACGATCACCTGATCTTTACATTCCAAAAATCACTATTGTATATAATTGTACCGTGCAACAAAAATAATTTTTTTTTTTACACATAGAAAACTCAAATTGTCCGCAAAAGTGAAGACAAAATGTAATACAGGCGTATAAGTCGTTCCGCGACATCAAATCATTTACATTTTTTAAAGTATATTTGAAATTTTATGCACATTTGAAGAGATTATTTTGGCTACGATGCAAGATGAAATTTTGCAATTGTCTAAAATTAAAATGATTGAAATAAAGCAAAATGATGAAAATATGTATTTTTAATTGAAAATTACTCAAAATTTTTAATTTTTTTACAAAAATGGTCATAACACATTTCCCTTGAAATTAGTTGCGTATCTTGATGCGGTCCAATTCAGGCTTATAAGGCTTATAATACTTAAGAATTATGTTGCGGAAAGTTATAGACGCGATTATTACATTTTTTTACGCAAGAGCTGAAAATTATAATGAAGTTGTAACTGAAATGATTGCTTCATTTCGTAAAATAGGAGTCAACATGTCATTGAAAATCCACTTTTTACAAAATCATTTAGATTTCTTTTTCAACTTGGGCGATTTTAGTGACGAGCATGGCGAGCGTTTCCATCAAAATATTGCTATAATCGAACAACGCTTCAAAGTAAAAGACTCGCCACATATTTAGCAAATACTGCTAGTCGATTTGTCGCGACACGTAAGGGCCTTAGCAGAAAGTTGACTTAGATGCCCGTATTCATAGTCAGGCCTTATATTTAAGGCTTCCTTTTTATCTTTAGATGCTCACGAATCATTTCATTGGCTACTAAGCATTTAAAGATAAATTTAAGGAAGCCTTAAATATAAGATCTGACTATGAATACGGACAATAATCTCAAGCTAGTGCCTTATAACTTAAGTCATTTGTCTTTAATAATGCACAAAAACTATCTTATGTCTTATGTCTTAAAAGTGTATAAATATACGAGGCGCCTTTAAAACATAAATCATAATACAATTCTTGTGTGTTACTAAAGACATAACCTATACAGCACAAAAAGACTGAAAAATGATTGCAGATATATCTCATTGTAATTGATGTAAATTTCCATATGTGCAGTCCATTACTTAAAAACCAAAATGTTTTTAATGTGTCTGTAACAATGCCGCAAGATTTGTAAAATCTTGCGCCGTAATATAATATGTATTATTATTATAATTCTTAATACCTACAATGTTGCAGCGATATTACAGCGCAATCTGCAATATTGCAACATTTCTGTACTGTATGGGAGGAACTTAAGTTATATACTATCTTAAGATTGTAATCAGCTTTCTACTAAGGCCCTTACAAAAGACCAACATAAACGCCTAAGCAAAAACACTTGTGCTTTCTCTCAAAAATTTGTTTTTTTTTCATACATTAAATTAATAAACTTTTTAACATTAAAATTTTATTTAATTTTAATTAATTTAAACTTAAATTCTCTTATTTTGTTAGAAAAACAATTAATAAGCTTGTTTTCAAGTGAAGTCATGGAAAATACATTTTCTCATTAATATTCATAAAGAAAATCATAAAAAGACCAAAAAAAATAGAAATTTGAGCGATTTTTGACTAAAAATGTAATTATTTCACTATTTTGCTTTACTTCAATCGTTTTAATTTGATCGTTTTCTCATCTTTAGCTCAATTTTATATGGAAATATAATTTTCAAACAATAGCAAAATTTGATCTTGTGCCGAAATGATTGATTCTTCTAAAGTTTAAATGTGTACAAAAAAACGCAAATAATTTATCGCCAAACGAAATGTGTGCTGATACTAAATTTTATCTCTATTTTCATGAATAATTTGATTTTTTCATATGTGAGAAATACTGTCGCAAGTTAAGAATATCTATATATACTGATTGTAATTATTATATATACTAGATATATTAATTTAATTTATTAATATTAGAAAATATTAAGTATGTAAATGATAGCTTCTAATAAATTCTATAAAACATAAGAACAAATTTTGCAAAACAGATATAAATTTTCAATTAGTAAAGAAAACTACGATGACCTTCATTTTCTCGTTGCTAAAGTATAAAAATCGTCCTAGATTATTGTCCAATGATTATTAATCGTCCAATGATTATTTCTAAGTATTTCATAATAAAAAAATATATTAAATTTGCAATCTTCATATTTTATTATATTTAAAATACAATTTCATATAGAAAAAGATTTATTCTATATTTTCAATTTAAAACAATAATAATATAATATAACGCTCGTTTGTTTACAAAACAAAATACCAATAATTTAAAACGACCGAGAAACAAACAAATAACATATTAAAATAAGTACATATTTTTTAAAAAAACGTTTCTCATCTTTAGCTCAATTTTATATGGAAATATAATTTTCAAACAATCGCAAAATTTGATAGCATATATAAGATAGCATATATAATAATAATGCTTTTAATAAAGTAGCATATATAATATACGTTTCCTCTCACAGTCATCAGTTAAATAACATAAAAATTAAACAAAAACTAAAAATTGCCTTAAACGGTCTAGCTGGATCTCAAATGCTTGTATGATTCTGTGTGAATTTCTATACGTATGTATCTATATGTATGTAGTTTTTTGAAACTCGCACCGAAATGATTTTTTGATCTTGAAACGCTAACTTTATCGAATTACCGCAGTAATATCACGAGTTAAATTGACTAGCAATTTAACAATTTAATGTTTTTTTGCATCTTCGAAGGATTTTAATAATGCTGAGTGACATATTAAAGTCTGTAAACAATTAATTCTTATTGCGAAAATTTGTCACTCAACATTATTAAGATCCTTTAAAGATGCAAAAAAGCATCACATTGTTAAATTGCTAATCATTGAGGACAATATTGTAAAAATGTGAAAATCTGAAATAAAATTTTTTAGTCAGTAAAATTTAATCTTAAATTTCAGAATCTGAAATTTACGATTAAAAAAAGATACGATAGAATTAATATTAATTTTGATAAAACACACGACTAAAATAATTGATTAAAACTAAAATTTAAATTGTATAATAAAAACAATACAGAAATAAAGAAAATATGTCGTGTACTTTAGACGAATATTTGAAATTTACGATTCAAAAACACGATAGCATATTATTAATTTTAATGAAACATGACCAAATAGAAATAGTTTCAAAACGATATCTAAGCTATATGACGAAAACGATAGATAAATACAGAAAATTTATCAAATATAGCAGGTAAGTAATGAAATTTACGATTAAAAACAATATTTATGCTATATAATAAAAATATATAATGTGTATAAGAAACTATATAATTTAATCCAGAATGTCCCTATATATTAGAATAAAATAGGTTTTATGGAAAAATTATCGTATTCTATAGTTGGCAACATAATGTGACATTTAGGGCATTAAATAATTAATTACTCAACGACTTAAATAAATAATTAACTATATAACAACGGTGGAATAATTTTTTTATAACATCTACCTATTTAAATATACATTTTTGGGACATTTTTGGATTAAATTGTAGATTCGCATAAATCATCCTGTTATTTATTTTATATTAAATAAAATAATAGTGATAAAGAAACTTGTGTATATAGTTACTTATTCTATCGTTTAAATAAGATAAGATATAAACGATATGATTAACTGTACAGCTTTGTTATGTATACTGAAATCTGCAAAATAATTGTTCAATGATCTGAAGAATATCATATTATATTGCCAATGATAGGATACAATAATTTTTCTATAACATCTGTCTTATTCAAACATATAGGGACATTTTTGGATTAAATTATATATCGTTTATTTGCGGCGATGAAGCGCTCCTTCCCCCTACCTGCGCGCCGCCGCCGCCGCCGCTCGAGTGTGGGCCGTCCTACGAATTCGCGCAGCGCGGCTTAACTGCATATTGGTTTAGACATTTCCTTTTCTAATTTCGAAAATTACAGCGAATATCTCAAAATGGTATAAGAATTTTTTGTTCTCTTTGATCCATTCTCCACCAATGTGGCCCCAACCCATCTTAAGAGACACCCTATACTACACATCAATATCTCATGCAACTATGATTTACGCAGTCGTGTCAATTTTCGAATAACAAATTCGTCGCGATAAAGTGTCTAAATCTAATTCTAAGAACTCAACGTTGTTTATCGTGTAAACTACGTGTCTGGGAACCATTATTTCGTACGTACAGGTTGCAATGCTTTCATATCAAGCAAATGTTGTCACGACTTGACAGCTGAGACGCCATGTTACACTAAGAAATGGTAAAAATATATCAATTTTGAAATTTTTGGTTGTTCTCGGCATAGACTCCACTTCCCAGACACGTATTAATACGTATACTTTAATCACGGAAAAGGATTTTCGAATCGGTGAAAGAGAAAAAAGTTTGTTATACAAAAATTACATGATTTAATCAGTAAAACAGCAGGCCTTAGGATTCCCTTAACATCACTAATTCTAATATTGTATTTCACCAATTTATTACATTGATAATGGACAATTAATGAATTAACCTAAAATAATAATTATCTATTTGATATTAATTTATTTGAAATGTACACTATCCTCGAAAAGTTTCCGGGCATGGAACTTTGTATAATATTCAGGTCACTGTAACTCGATAAAAAATCATCTCAGACAAAAAAATAAAAAAGCATTTTAAAGTTTGAAACTTATATTTTAGTATGCTTTTGACAGCTTTTCAAAAAAATTTTGTCTTAACAGTTTTGTACTGTATCAAATATCACGTTATAGTATTTTTTATAATTACGTATTTAATAGTGCGTAGTTCGATAAAAAAATTTTTTTCAAAAAGTTTAATTTTTTTAAAAAACAGTACAAAGATTTATCTCTAAAATGCATTTTTAAAAATTTTCCTATGATTTTTCTTGACTGAATTATGCGTCATTGAAGCTAAAACCTGCATAGCTTATAAACAAAATTTGGTAAATAATTAAATTATAATTAAAATTTGGTGAAATATCATCGGTAAAAAATTAAAGAAGCATTTTGAAGCTCGAAGTTTATACTTTAACAAGCTTCTGATCGATTTTAAATTTAATTCTAAGAATTAAGAAGATAAAAAGTTTCTGTGATGGTTTTTTACCAAATTTCACCGTTGATTATTTAGCAATGCAAGTTTAACTTGAATGTTGCGTAATTCAGTCAAGAAAAATCATAGGAAAATTTTTAAAAACGCATTTTGGAGATAAATCTTTGTACTATTTTTCAAAAATATTAAACTTTTTGAAAAAAAATTTTTTATTAAACTACGCACTATTAAATATGTAATTATAAAAAATACTACAACGTGATATTTGATACAATACAAAACTGTAAACATAAAATTTTTTTGAAAAGCTGTCGAAAGTATACTAAAGTATAAGTTTCAAACTTTAAAATGCTTTTTTATTTTTTTGTCTGCGATGATTTTTTTATCGAGTTACAGTGACCTGAATATTATACAATTTTAAATTCCATGTCCGGAAACTTTTCGGGGATAGTGTATTATATTATATAAATTACGGTAAATATCTAATATAGGGGAGCACTCTCCGATGACCTTGATTTTGATATATGTAGTTAAGGTCATGACCCCCGAGTAACCTTCAAAAGATTTTAGCCTGTGCTCGTTCTTTGTTAAAAAGTTATTAACAAAAAAGTTTGAAAAAATAACGATTTATTCTTGCTTTATACAATATTAAAAACAATTCTATATCCTTACTTGCTTACATAATGACTTTGTATGCAAAGCAACTCCCATCCCACCTCCCCCTTGCTAGAGGGCGCACGATTCTTATAGATTGAAACACACGTGCAGGTATACAATGATGGAAGTCGTGCGCCCCTTAAGTAGGAGGGAGGATGGAGTGAAAGTCGCTTCAGGTGAAAGTCGTGCGCCCCCAAGCAGAGGTGGGGGGGAGTCGCTTCAGATGAAAGTCGTGCGCCCTTAAGCAGACGGAGAAGTGGGATGAGTGTAGGTCATTACGTAAGCAAGTAAGAATATAGAATAGCTTTTAATATTGTAAAGAAAGAATAAATCGTTATTTTTTCAGTGTTTTTAATTAATGACTTTTTAACAAAGGACGATCGCGGGCTAAAATTTTTTGAAGGTCATTCGGGGTCATGACCTTGACCACATATGTCAAGGTCAAGGTCATTGGAGGGTGCTTCCCTACATTAGATATTTAAAATTTATATTATAAATTACTAATTAATTTCGATGTAATGAATACATTACAATAATTCGTTAAAAAAATTAAAAATTAATTCCATTTTTTAATAATTAATAAAATATATTTTACATTAATTATGAATAATTCCATTAATGTACACGTTTTTGCGAACAGAATATTTAAACATACGGATTACATTGGAAATTGTTTCGCTAATTACGTATTCTAGTAAATTACGATAATTGATATTTATAATTGGTAGAGTGCAGTGTAATAAATTGGTGATGAAATATTAGAATAAGTCGTGTTAATATCTTCTTGTATGACGCATTCTTCCGTTAAAAGTTATTTTTCCGTTAAAAGTTATTTTTCGTCTTCTTCGAAATGAAAATCACTAATCATTTCTGCTACAAATTCCGCAATTTTTTTTCCAATAATCTCTGCTTTTTCAGAAAACTTGGAACTTTCCACTTTTCCAGCCAGTTGTAGTTTGTATAAAATTTGATTACAAATTTTCAGCCCATTAGTTATACCTTGTTTTGAGAGACAAAGAATGTTGTTTTGTCTTGCCCAGCATCAGTAATCGCATTTTCCACTCTGTGTAAGCATATGCGATTTTATCATTTCTATCGTTTTCTATGCTGGTAAATTTTATTTAAATACTTTTTTAGTACGAATCGCTGTGCGCGCGAGTGAGTCGAATGCCTGCTAAAGTGAGCAACATTTCGACTGACGCGCGGTCTATTTGCTGCGTTTAAAATCATTATCCGAGATTTAGAATTATCCACTGAGATATAATTTTATCCTTAATATTCGATGAAATAAAATGCAATTTATAAAGGTATTCATATTTTCCTATACAGTATGTTTTTCAAATTATTACAATAATTATACAGGTCGATAAAATTTAGGGGGGGGGGTCTTGTGCTTTGAAAGATGTTTTTGTAGCATTTAGATGTGCTAAAAACAATTACATTGTCCGTTTTTTTCTATTAATCTTCATTTTTTAAATAATTGCAAAAACAATTTTTTCTGGAAGTATTATAACTTTTTTATTAATTTTTTCCGGCTAAACAAAAAATGATATCGAGGTCTGCTTTACTGTATTTAATGAAATGTTCCAACAATATTAAAAATATTTTTTCGATGCTTATAAAAATGTTTTATGCCCACCAGATATTGATTTTTATGTACGGAATTTTTAAAACTCTTGTCCTTCAATATTGGATTCGCCATTTTAAATTGCACATTTTTATTTTAGATTTGAAATCAGTGACCAAAAAAGATTACACAATATACTCTTGTATTCGGTGATTATGTATCAAACTCGAGAGGATATCGCGCACTGTAGATGACGCGCGGGCTGCTTTGGCGCTTTAAATTCAATAAATTCTGAACAAATAATAGGAAATTGACTTTTTCAAAAAAGAATTTAAACTAGAAAGCTATAAGTATAAATTGTCAGATATTTTTGACAACTTTTTTCTTTCAAATTATTTGGTTTTATATTTCAAAATTTTTCATTTTTTCCTGTTTTTTATTGTATGATTTTTTCAAAGTTTTCTGTTTGCGGTATGCATAAAACATTGTTATAAGCATCGAAAAAATATTTTTGGGAATACAAATTAGTTCGGTTCGTTTTCCAAAGATGGCTCCGGCTGTTGTGAATGGTTCATAGTGACAGCTGATTTTGGCGTTTTCAGAGAGGTTAGACATTTGCTAATAATATTCAGTTTATATCGCTTTGAGTTTCATACAAAAACCTTGATTTTTACTGTGTTTGAAATGTCGAATTTTATGTTAACCAAGCAGCATTTGCGGGAGGTTCTAATTTTCTGCTTTAATTGGAAGAAAAGTGCAGCTGAAGCCCATCGAATGCTTGTCGAAGTTTATGGTGACACTGCTCCAACTGATAAATCATGTAGGGAATGGTTTCGACGTTTCAAGGATGGAGATTTCAGCGTTGAAGACAAGCCTCGCTCTGGACAGCCAAAAAAATTCGAAGACAAAGAATTAGAGGCATTACTCGAAGAAGATCAGAGTCAAACGCAAGAGGAGCTTGTAGAATAATTGGGAGTAACTCAACAAGCCGTTTCTGCACGATTGAGACCCATGGTAATAATACAAAAACAAGGAAATTGGATGTCTTATGAACTGAAACCGAGAGACGTTGAAAGGCGATTTTTCACTTGCGAACAGTTGATTCAAAGAAAAGATTTTTTGCATCGGAATGTGGAGATGAGAAGTGGATATTCTACGACAACCCCAAGAAGAAAAAATACTACGCTAAACCTGGTCAATCGTTGCCATCAACTTCAACATCAATACCAAAGCCGAACATTCATGGTTCGAAGATTATACTCTGTATCTGGTGGGACCAAAAGGGTGTTATTTACTATGAGCTGCTGAAACCTGGCGATTCCATTACGGGCGATCGGTATCGGCTACAATTGATTTGTTTGAGCCGTGCATTGCGAGAAAAACGGCCGGAATACGAACAAAGACATGATAAAGTTATTTTTCTTCATGACAACGGCCTCATGTCGCAAAAGTCGTAAAAAAATGTTTGGAAACGCTCAAATGGGTTTTACCGCACTCGCCGTATTCTTCGGACATTGCTCCTTCTGATTATTGGTTGTTTCGAAGGATGCAGCACGATTTGGCAAGTCACCGGTTCACTTCTCCAAAATTGGATCGCCTCCAAAGACGAATCATTTTTTCGAGATGGAATTCGAAAATTGCCTGAGAGATGGGGAAAAAGTAGTAGCCAACGATAGACAATACTTTAATTATCTGTTCATTCATTTTGTTTTAAAATAAATGCATTTTTAAACACAAAAAAACGGACCGAACTAATTTGTACTCCCAATAGTATTGTTGAAACATTTCTAAGTTAAATACCGCAAAACAGATCTCGATATCATTTTTTGTTTACCTGGAAAAATTAATGAAGAAGGTACTTCTGGAAAAAAATTGTTTTTGCGATTATTTAAAAAATGAAGGGTAAAAAAACGGACAAAGTAATAGCTTTCAGGGCATCAAAATCCTATAGAAAGGTCTTTCAAAGTTCAAAACACAAGACCCCCCCCCCCAAATTTTGTCGGCCTGTGTTATTTAAAAAATCGATTTCTTCGAAACAATGAGCTAATAGCTGAAACGGCCGGACACATTTTATCTTTTTTTTTCGCTCAAGAACAGCCTGTAAAAAACGCATCAAAATCCCCGACACCGTCACATGTTCCCCTTGTCAGTCATACTTGGGACTCGTTAACGATAAGAGATAAATAATACCAGATAATTTTTAAGAAGAATTTTAATTCGAACGTATTATATCACACTGCATTGTAAGTATATATTTATCAACACTATTATTTTATTAACACAATTTTACTGACTAAAAAATTTTATTTGTTCAGACATTCTTATAATATTGATCTCAATGATTAACAATTTAACAATTTGATGTTTTTTGCATCTTTAAAGGATCTTAATAATTCTGAGTGACATATTTTCGCAATAAGAATTAATTATTTACAGACTTTAATGTCACTCAGCATTATTAAGACCTTTGAAGATGCGAAAAAGCAAATTGTTAAATTGCTAGTCAATTTAACTGATGATATTTCTGCGGTAGTTCAGTAGACTTAGAATTTCAAGACCGAAAAATCATTTCGGTGCGGGTTTCAAAGAACTACATATGTAGTATATAAATTCACATAGAATCATACAAGCATTTAAGATCCAGCTTGACTGTTTAAGATAATTTGTAGTTTTTGTTTAATTTTTATGTTATTTAATTGAATGTTCTGTGAGAGGAAACGTAAATTATATATCCTATTTTATTAAACGTTATTATTATATATACTATCTTAAACGTTATTATTATATATGCTATCTTATACGTTATATACTATATTAA
Source organism: Acromyrmex charruanus (assembly GCA_017607545.1). Lineage (NCBI taxonomy): Eukaryota > Metazoa > Arthropoda > Insecta > Hymenoptera > Formicidae > Acromyrmex > Acromyrmex charruanus. The sequence continues at coordinate 209,359 of JAANIC010006768.1, forward strand.
ACATTTTCTAAAAAGTATGCACTTATTTTAATATCTTATTTGCTCGTCTCTCGGTCGTTTTAAATTATTGATTTTCAATTTATTTTTTCATGTAAAATATTATTTTAATCATGTTTTCTAAAAACAATGTGATTATAAAGGCATACACCACGAGTGCAAGATGTTAGTAGCGAAATATTTATATTTTAATAGATTATCATAGAATAAAAACAATACAATAAAATAGACGTTTCGGCCTTATATCAGGCCATCTTCAGTATTACAAAATTAATATGTGTTATAACTTTCATACATGTTGAGAATACCTAATTTCGATAAATTTTATTTACGTTATAATAATGAGATAAAACATTTTACACGCACAATTACAATTATATTTTCGAAGCGCTTGACGCTCAGGTTATTGTTATAAAAAATTTTTTTAATCCATAAAATCATGTCAAATACTCTAGATGCCAATTGTTTTTTTGTCACAACAGTTAGTCGAACTTATTGAAACATATAATTCCCAGATTCTATTAAATGTGAAATTTATTAATAATGTTAAAATTTATTAATAATGTTAATGCTCTTCAATTGAAAAAATTTAACTGTGATATATATCTAAATTATGATACCTATGTTAACAATAAGTTGAGTTGAGAATTTTCATACATTCGGATGATAGTTATAAAAAAAACATTTCACCGAAAGTACTGATCGTAGATCGACGTCAACGTAATATTATTACAGAAATATGATTTCTTTTCGGATTTTTTTCTAAAGGTAAACAGATCTCATTTACATATAAAAATACTGGTTTTCTATCTTCTCGACGCATATTACATCGAATTATTTTTTGCTACAATTGTTTAAAACTTTTAGAAATACACATATAATTTCAATAATTAAATAAAAATATATTTAGCCTGTAATATGTATTTATTAACAATGTCACTTATTAAAAAAAAAAAAAAAATTACGAAAAAAGAAAAAAAAGAATAGATCGTGGGATCTTTAACATTCAGATCTCGCACTTGAGATCGCACCTTACACGTGAGACCACGCCGAGGTCTTGAAAATCAATTCTATAAATGGTATATAAAGCTCATAGAAAATCATGGAAATATCAATATCTCGTAGATTATCGTGTTTTTAAATTATTTTTGCTATTATACATAAATTGGAGGGATATAGGTTTAATATACTTTATTAAAACTTATATGTTATCTATGATGTTCCTTCTCCTCTTAATTATACACTTTGAGCAGCCGAAATTTCCCAGAAAGCATTTTCGATCGCTAAAAATAAATGACCATAGAGAGAGGGGGAGGGTG
>JAANIC010006768.1:210810-253310 GCA_017607545.1 Acromyrmex charruanus
AGAGAGAGAGAGAGAGAGAGAGAGAGAGAGAGAGAGAGAGAGAGAGAGAGACTTTGAAGGATAGACTTGCTGTTTCGTTCGACGAGCTCAGCTCGGCGTGCGGAGCCTCACCGATTACAATCGGTTTCTATCCTTTTTTGTTTTTTCTCTGTCTCACTCTGTCGTACTTCTGTCGTACTTCTTTCAATAATTCGTTCTGCAATTCAAGAATGTGATTTCTGTCGATTCTGGTTTGACATCATCGCCGATATAGCAAGGACGCATGATTCCTTTTTTAAATAACGATCCTGATATATATTTCTATATATACAAAAATATATTATTATTATAGCGTTTCCAGCCGATAATATATTGCTGGTTTATACAATGATTTGATCTATTTCTAGTTAAGTAGCGGTACTTCGCTTGTGCGCCATAAGAGGAATGGCGCTTCTTATTAAGTCGACATTTCGACATCCGAGTCGAATAAAAAATATGCTGTATACAATAATTTCAGACCTTGCACGTTTAAAATAAGTAGCTGGCGATTCACAGAAAACCTCAAAGAACAATACTATGCTTACAGAAACGAGTTATGAGTTTTAGTATAAGAGCAATGAGTATTCGAAAATTTCATTTATACACCTGCGAGATTGCCGCTTGTCGTTCCGAGCAGAATCGAAGCTCAACCGAAACACACATCGCGTACCGAGCCCTGATATATGTATGTGTAAATAAGTCAGTAAATAAAGTTTAGACATGTTGTGTATATGTACACACACACGCGCGCGCGCGCGCGCGCGCACGCATACATACGCACACGCATGTGTATGTCTATTATATATACATATACATTATATATACATATATATATATATATACGTATAGATATATATATACATATAGATATGTTATTTTATATATATGCATCAATAATTTACTAAATAAAATGTATGTAAAAGACAGAACAGTGCAATTAAAATAATTATCTTCATTTGTATTTATATGTAAATAATATGATAATACGTTTCTTGTTTAGGAAAAAATTATTTTAACAAAATTGAAATAATTAATATCATATTTATTTTATTATTATTTTTCCTCTTAAAAGAAAAAACTTTGACTAAGGCACGTAAGAACGTTTATTGATATGGGCCTGAGATCGATAATTCAGATCATTTCCATGGTTCAGCGACGCACTTTTCATGATAGCGCCGCTGTCGGAATATCGCGGAACTAAAATACTGCTTAGTTTCATGGCTTCACGTCAATTTCACTCGTAATATACAAACGAAATTTTCGGATACTCTTTTCTCTTATACTAAAACTCCTATCGCGTTTCTAAAAGCTAGGATTGTTCGTTTAGGTTTTCCGCAATTCGGCAGCTACTTTTTATGAACGTGCAAGATCTGAAACTCTTATATGCAGCACATATTGTGACGTGTTGACTACAGAAGCCGATAACTGTAAGTTTTCAATTTTTTTTCGTTTTTCGTATTCAAATGTAGCTAGCGAATTGCGTTGTTATCGATACTTTAATTGTGGAGAAGGATTTTTCAATCCATAAACACAATTAAGAGAAAAGAGTATCTTTAATAATTAATGATAAAACAGAACACTCCAGCATCTCCTTAAAGTGACTCGGCAGAGGTGGAACGTGATGCGAAACATTGGAAGTTTCAACTAAAGGATTTCTTTAGGTATAATCGATGGAAGTTACGAGATCGTTTTCTCCTAGAGAAAGAGAAAGAGAATTATTGATAAATAAAAAGTACGTTTTAGGTAATTACAGGTTGTATAAACACTTGATTGAATTATAAGGCAAATAACAGTATCTGCGAATCGAATATCTTTGATATAATATTTTCTGATAGAGATTAGAAATCCGGATTCAATTTATGACTAGTATTCTCTATTTGATGGATCCCACCAGTCGCAATCATTAGCAATTAATTTTCAATTATTCGCAACTCCGATTATGCGACATATAAGAGCTATTGCACACAACAAATTTAAGCCAGTAGGATATAAGCAGTAAAAAAATCAACATATTGGATTGGCTACTGTTTATGTTATGACTTTACTGTGATTAGTCAATTCGCTTACTGCTTATATTTTACTGCTTAAGTTTTTTTGTGTGCCATGGCCTTTAACCTTCGTATGTACTGTCGGCAGATTTGATCGAATAAATTAGTAATAAATTAGTGATGAGTCAATTCTATATCGTTTTAATAAGTTATCTTTAATATAAATAAACGAAAAAGGGTGTATTCCGTTAAAGATTATGCTTAATATCATTTTTACGAAAATCTTACAATATCCAATACTTTAAGCAAGTTTTAAATTGAAGCTAAAGCATGTAATATAATAAATAAAAAACCAATTAAATAACAATGAAGCTGATTTTTAAAACAGTGTAGAAAATTTATTGCGAAAAATATTATCCCTTCCACGATATTCCGTGACGGAAAGACAAGGTATGCACATTATTAAAAACACTTTTATTTGAGAAAAATGTATCTGTAACATAATTGTATTTTGAATTTTGTATGTTAGTAGAGCACATAAAAATATTTTACATTTTGTACGTATATTTCAGCGTAGCACACAAAAGTATTTTTTATTCAATATTTTAAAACAAAAGATTGAAAGTGTTTTTTGTTTTGCACAACATTTTGTATTTCAAATACTATTATAAAATTGGCTACCAATTATTTGAATTACAAAATACAGAATACTTTTAACCTTTTAACTTGAAATGCAAAATATAAAATACTTTGGTAATTATACAGAGATATGGATCACCCTCCAATGACCTTGACCTTGACATATGTTGTCAAGGTCATGATTCTGAGTAACTTTGCCTTAACAACTAGGTGGCGGTCTCTTATAGTAAATAATATTTCTAAAATATTTAGACTAAAACGCCTAATTTGTGTGATAATTATTTACATTAAAGGACATCATGTCGATGATCTTGACGTATGTTGTCAAGGTTATGATCTGAGTGATCTCCAACAGATTTTAGATGGCGATCGTCCTTCGTTAACAAAAAAAGTTTGAAGAATGATGTGTCTTTTCTATTACAGAAACAGAAATTTCCTGCTTTAAAATATATGAACTTTTTACTTTTGAAATTATTAATAGATATTTCAATCCGACTGATCTTTTACAAGCTATACGGACGCAAATGGATACCTGTCAAATCTGAAAATTTGTACAAACTTTATAAAGGTCTATGGCGTGAAGTAAAAATCACATAAAAGTATGTGTTTATAGCAGTCGAAAGAGTTAATCTTTACCTTCAATTTGTTTTTTTATTCAGTGCTATACGATTTTTTTTCACCGAGTTATTGAACATTGAAGCAAAAGTGGTCATTTTTTTTGCGTCCGTATATCTCCGTAAAGAATCAGTCAAATTGAAATATCAATTACCGATTTTGAAAGTGGAGATTTCAAGCTTTCAAATGCTTTTTTATTTTTTTGTCTGTGATAATTTTTCACCGAGTTATGGTATTTTGAATATTGCGTAATTTTGAGCGTATCTAAAATGTTTCCTATTTTTTGTTGAGTAGTGTATTTTAAAGCAGGAAATTTCTGTTTCATATAATAGAAAAAAAAGACACCATTTTTCAAAGTTCAAATTTAAATATCTCAGAAATTAGAGACCGCCACTTAGTTGTTAACGCAAAATCACTTAGAATCATAACCTTGACAATATATGTCAAAATCAAGATCATCAGCGCGGTGTTCCTTAATATGCATAATAACCAATTATTCTATATCCTTCCTATTGAGATAAAGAGGACCTCATTTCGCGCATAGTCCTGCGCTCCTCGGCAGGGGAGGTGGAATGAAACTTGTTTCTGTCTTTCTCTCTCTCTCTCTCTCTCTCTCTCTCTTTCTCTCTCTCTCCCTCCCCCCCCACTCTCTCTCTCTCTCTCTCTAGTGGAAAATCGTATGCCCCTAGACAGGGGAGGTGGATCTCCTTACGCGTAGAAAGCCATTACATTAGTTATACAACAGAAATAAGACTATTATTTTTTCAAATGTTTTTGTTAATAAATTTTAATGAATAACGAGTTAGACTAAAATCTGTTGAAGGACACTCAGGGTGATGGTCTTGACAACATATGTAGAGTGTCAAGTTCAATGTCATAGGAGGATAATTCGGATCTCTGTATAGTTAATATACCTTTATATGCTCTGGTAAAATATGAAATATAAAATATACTGCTGTAATTGTATTGCAACAGTGTATTTTGTACTTCATATTTTATCCGTACATTATGACCACAATTGCACATTTTCTTTATCATTTAACCAACAGAGTGCGAACATAATCACAAACATTTTCTTATATTATTACAATATAAAATGCAAACATAATCATAGATTTTCTTATTATTAAAACAAATATTCTTTAACCATACTTCCTTCCATGTCTGCCTAGCTGGCTTCCCTTCCCACTTAATAAATCCTATGAAAAAATTATATAATAATGCGCTATTTATGCGCTATTCATATCCGCAAACAAAAATTTTTGTGCTCATTCCGCTTAGTTAAAAAAAAATTTTTGTGGGGGGCTGAGTAGAGAGTCAGTCCCCACCCGTTAAAAACAATTGATTTGAAAAATTAAATACACAGAATTTACGCTATTTATGCGCTATTTATGCACTACTATTTCTAAACATTTTCGATTTTTACGCTGTAAACCTTAAGGCACTTCCCTCTTGGAGCGAACAGCCATATTCACTTCTAAGTCGTTTAAAATTGCAAAATTAAATACTCTGACTATGCAAAATAATTGTCTCATTTATGCGCTATTATTTCCAAGCATTTTGGATTTTTGCGCTGCAATCCTTAAGTAAGGCACTTACCTCTTGGAGCAAACATTAATATTTATAATTCATGAAAAATTGTGAAAATACATGCTTATCTAGTCGAAATCTATTTTTGATTTATGCGCTATGAATTCGAAATAAATATGGCTATTCGCTCCAAGATAATTTTTCACGAATTATAAATATTAATGTTTTCTTCAAGAAGGAAAGCTCTTTAAAGGGTGCAGCGCAAAAATGCTTGGAAATAGTAGTACATAAATCAGAGAATTATTTTGCACAATCAGAGTACTTAATTTTACAATTTTAAACTTAAGGGTGAATATAGCTGTTCGCTCCAAGAGGGAAGTATCTTAAAGGTTGCAGTGCAAAAATTGAAAATGCTTGAAAATAATAGCATAAATCAGATAATTATTTTGCATAATCAGAATATATAATTTTGCAATTTTAAACGACTGAGGGGTGAATATAGCTGTTCGCTCCAAGAGAGAAATGCTTTAATGCTTTGCAGCGCAAGAATCCAAAATGCTTGGAAATAGCAGCACATGATGCATAAATCCTGTGTATTTAATTTTCCAAATCGATTATTTTTTATAAGTGAGAGGCTGACTTGACTGCCTACTCAGCCCCCACAAAAATTTTTTTTTAGCTAAACGGAATGAGCGCACATGTTTTTGTTTGCGGATATGAATAGCACATTAATAACGCATTATTATTGTACATAATTTTTTATTAAGATTTGATTAAGTGGAAGGGGCCAGCTATGCAGACATTTTCTTTCCACATAACTTAATATTGCATTACACAGCGCGTTATGCAAAAAAAAAAAACAAAAAAAACAATATAACATTATAACATTTTTAACACATGCGCGAGCAGACTGAGCGGGTATCACTACATAGTTAATGAATACTTTACACGAGAATAAAACCGGAAATTTTTCTCATCAGCTGAAGAACCGGAGATTCTTTCTCAAAACTGGAGTCGAAAATTGGAGACATGGTAACCGTGCTGGTGATACTTATCGCAATCAGCCATATATGTTAGAAAAACGTTTTTTAGACAATGTATAAATAATGTTATTTTTAACGTAATAAGGAAATAATAACTTTTTAAGGGGGGTCTCGCATTTGATGAAATATAAGATAAGTCTATGATATACATAGATACATATGTGATACAAAAGTTAATAATATTATTAATATTTAGAAAACATTAACTTTTATCGTACTATTTTGAAGATATTTAATTCTAATTTGTACAATTTTACATTATAAATTGAAATATAATATTATTCTATAGTTATTCTCTTTTAAATTGAGACACTTGCGTATAAGGCAGCAATTAAAAAATCGTTATAATTATAAATACTAAGTTTGTTCTCATAAAGTTCCATTTATATTGACCGCATAGTTTACAAGAAATTTATATTCTTGTAAAGATTCTTCTTTTAATGAAATGCTAAAGTATATGTCAAATGGATGATGCGTGTACAAATGAGCATCTTACTTTTATTTTGTCATTTTGAAAAAGTTTAGTAACATATAAAATTAACAATAATTATAATAAATATAATGACACAAGGTATATTGATAGTAATCTTTTTTTTATTTCATTATTTTAATCGTTTTACATATTATTATGAATAAACTGTCTATTAACTAGGAAGTAGTGCGAGAACTTCCTTAATGATAACTTTTTTTAATAAGGGAATAATAATGATTTAATTCTAAAAAAAATCTGTTTCGAATATGCGATGATGGAATGTTGGATAAAACCTTGTTTTCTCAGTGTTCGCAAGACTGTACAGTTATATATAATTGTCGATATGCAATCTGCTTGCTAACGGCGTCGATGTGTATCGAAACCCGTACGTAATTAATCTTCGAACGCGGCTCGAGCGGAGAGAAATCAAAGGATAGCGAATCCGCTTGTATTGTGAAACTTGTTTATTGAATTGCTACGTCGCGCTGTGGTTAAATGCGAGGGGATGTTTAAACTCGCGGAAGTGAATTAAGAGTATCGAGTAACCCGCAAAAGTTTCCGAGTTTCAAGAAATTAGCAAAGTTTGAAGCACTGGTATGATATGCGCACGAAATAGCACGTTCTAGGAGAGGTTAGGTTGGCGTATGCGGACCAGGCGGTTCAACGCCTCGACAAACAAGAAGAGAGAGTCCGCTCCTTCGGCCAAATAAAATTCCCCTATTACGCTGTAGTAGTACATCGGCGTAGCTGTGCCGAAACTGTCCAACTTAGGTAAACGTAATATTTTTCACGACGATATCGAGCGGCAAACACGTTTGCCGAGTAATGGCATACGTATGTCTTGACGGCGGAACGCCAAGTTCCGGACATTTTGACTCGGCTGCGGCTGCGGCCGCGCGCAAGAGCGAAAAACGGCGAAACGAAGGAAAACGAATTTGAAATCCGATTTTCCAGTGACGTGTATATACATGGAAAAAAATTTCGGCAGGTAGAGATATTCAGTTAGTTGAGTTTTAGTTAGAGCAACATGTAGCCTATTCTCACTAACTAAAGCGCTATTTATATTAACAAAATGCTTTCGGTTAGAAGAACCGAAATTTTCTGAAGTATGTTACCATCGTAGCGAACCATTTGGTTACTCGCACAGAGTGCGCGAAATGAGGTGTAGTGAATTGTCAAGAAACGATCTCTCTGTTTCTACAAACGAAAATATCTGACAGACGAATCAGGCGAGTTTGGCACTTGATAGCAACTTATGCCTCGCCCAACGGCAATAACGTAGGTGAGTTACAGCTGCGTTGGTTAAAATTTTGACTAGTGTTTTATAATCGATTATATTACACTATTATAAAATAGTGTAATATAATCATTTATAATAATTGAGGTGTCAAAAAAATTATAATGTTTGGTGTCCACGATGTTAGAAATCGATTCGAGATCTTCTTCAAAGAAAGAATTGACCAATCGCATTGGTCATGTGACCAAATTGTTCAAATATGATTTGTTAATTCTTTCTCTGAGCGAGATCTCGGATCGATTTCCAACATTGTGGACATCGAGCTTATCTTGTTGTTCCTGTTTCAACTTAATAATCAGACTTCGAAAAACGTAATGGATACGAAAGTCGAAAATTACCTCAAAAAGTGGGGATTAGAGAGAGAGAGAGAGAGAGAGAGAGAGAGAGGGGGAGGGAGGGAGAGAGAGAGAGAGGGAGAGGGAGAGAGAGACTCTTACTTAACATATTCAAAAGTAAGTGATGCAAATGTCAATATAAAATTGGCAAAATAATATAACATCTGCATATTATATAATATGTATAGCTATATAACTTCATTCTCTTTCTTTTCCTTGTAGACTCAGGAATTGATGAAGAAGCTTTCCTGCTCTTAGAAGCCGAAGACATAAACAGCTTAATAACAAAAAAGGGACTTCGGATAAAATTAAGAAATAAATTATGATTATTAAAGGAAAAGTTGAACAGGAACAACAAGATAAGGTAGGAAAATACCATATGAATTATGACATTCATTTCTACATTTGTTAATTATTTACAAAATGTTCTCATAGTTGGTTTCATTTTGATGTATGTTAAGCTAATATTCAAAAATTTTCATATTATATATATATATATATATATATATATATGTGTGTGTACTTAAATATATTTATAATCGTCTCATACGTATGCATTTTTACACTTATTAATATTAGAATTCTTTTTCCATTTCTTTCCTCCTGATCTGTTCCTAGGAAATCGTTTCTCTGACTGATGTCTCTTTGTCTTAGGGATTCTCTTTAAACTCTATTTCTTTTAATACAGAGACTTAATTTGATTTAGAATTTCAACCTCTTGCAATTGCTAATGAATTAACTTCATAACTTCCATACATCTCCTATGCACCTATCCAGAATGAAACATCCAAAGTATTAAGTGTAAGTGGTATTTTTCAACGTGCATACAGTATAATATACTCATGCTGTCTTCACATCTCAAAAATTATAAATTTTATTCTAAGAATAATGCACTTCTGTTATTTTATAGTATATTGGACAAGTTAAGAAAGGTAATACGAGAGCAAGTCAATAAGTTTTTAGAAAAACATAGTAAAACACATTTTTTTTGATCGATTCATTTTTATTTCTCAACATAGTCTTCTTTCAGCTCGATACACTTGATCCAATGATACTTCAACTTTTTCAAGCCATCCGAATAATATGATTTGTCCAACCCTTCAAAATAAGCCTCTGTTTCAGCGATAAGCTACTCTCTTTTCTCCGAACCATTTCTTCAGGTTTGGAAATAGGAAATAGTCGCAGGGAGCTAAATCTNCGAAACAAGAAATAGGGGGCTAAATCTGGCGAATATGCTGGATGGGGAAGCAATTCGGAATTCGTTGAATTTGGCCGGGCACGTGTGAACCGGTAGTCTAAAGGCTCAGGACGCTCGCACGGAATGCAAGAGATCCGGGTTCGACTCCCGGCCGAGGCAATATTTTTCGCAATAAGTTTATTACAGTTTTTTTTAAATTAATTTGGAAAATTTGGAGGGATTATTAATACAATATTTCAGATTAATTGCGTTGAAAGTCCGACAACCATAACGACACGCAATTATCATTTCTGAAATTAATTTATATTAATATATATATTAGTTCAACATTTCAACATTCAGACCGTAATGACGCTTCGCATTTAAAGTAATGTTATTTAAACGGTCTTGTTTCCAATTTTATTGTATATAAAATTTGTTTGCTCAAGTTGCTGTTGTTATTCTATGTAAACAATCGTTCTATGTAATAATAATATGTAAAATGTGTTATTATAGTCACCGAAGAAGTGCAGCGGTTCAGTGGTTGCAAAGTCGAATTCAACTTTGGAACGTTGTAAAATGGGCTTTAACTTGTCAAATTAGGTATAATACTTTAAAATCTGCCACCGCTTTAGATCAAAGCTAATTATTTTGAACAGAATATAGTTTTGAATATAGCTTCTAGGTATTATCTTGGCAAGTGATTTTTTTCTCGTGAAAATCTTGGTGTCGGATGACTACTATACATATACAATAACAATTTATTGTTTCCAGTTAGAAGAAGATTTTGACCAATTATATCCACACTTAGCATCAAGATTTTCAGCTAGATGGCCTGCTTTGGCTATTAAATTACAAGAAATAAAAAATGCCGATAAGATAGGTACGTACATCTTTTAAGATACTTTTAATAGACTATTACTTGCAATGCTAGATTTCATATTTTTTAATATTTTACATCATTTCTTTCGTTTGATTAGATATTCCTGAAAATTTTTAAACAAATATATTTTCTTTTTAAGGTGATTCTGACAGCTGCTTTATCATTTCTAACAAAATTATTTAATACTTTCAACATTAGTTCGCGTGGAGGTCAACTTCACAGAGTGAACAACCAAGAGATTTTAAATATTATTTTATTTTTTTAGTAAAGGTTCAATGATTAAAAAAAAAGCTTCAATGATTAATGAAACATTTCTCTCTATGCAAATTACATGGATCGACATGTAGGTGCAGATTGAGCTATTTCTTGTAGATTTTTCTCCGCATAATTTAAATTCGGCATTGAAGCTTTTTTTATTACATCTGGTTTTTTTGAAAAAATTGAGGTCAAAAGTGCAAAAAATGTATTTTTTTAACCATTTTTTATAATATAAGCAATAAACGCGAGATTTTAGATTTTCTATGCTAGAAAATTAAAAAAAAATTCAAAATGCGGATTAGACAGTGCAAATTTATTACTTATTTTGAAAATGTTGATAAACATTTTTGCACCTTTGAATTTTTTTAAAAAACCAAATATGATAATAAAAAATATGAAGATAAAAAAATTTCAATGCTACATTCGGATTCAGCGACAAAAAGTCTACGGAAAATTAATTGACAGACTCAATCTGCATTTAGCATGTTGATCATTGTTATTTGTAAAAACGAAAATAGGATATATTATCAATGTCCCCATTTTTTTGTAGACAACAGATGACATTGATCTTGGCATTGAAAGAATTAAAAATGCTGCCCGACAAATGAAACAAAGTGTTCAGCCTTTCGTGGTCCTTGTAGGAGAATCATGGGATTCAGTGATTGACTACTACGTAGTTATTGATGCAAGAACGTATAACGTGGAGAACCCAATTAGAGCTGTTGAAGTTTATTTTTAAATATTTTATTTACTTAATTGTGCCTATTCCAACTTTTGTAAACCTGTTTGGTTATTAATTCAGGGATATGAATTATCATTTGACAAGGGAGACAGCAATGCAGCTGTTAGCCGTTGGTTAAAGAAATTAAAAAATGTATAAACTAAGATAGTGATAAGCTTCTTTGTATAATATCCGTTATTTCGGTTCTGCAGTTACATTCCTCTTTTTAGTTAATGTGGTTAGTTTTTGCATAACTATTAATTGTTGCTGTATTATATTTTCTTTTTTAAATTTTATCTGTATAACGTCATGCCTTTTTGTTTTCTGTGCAAAACTGACTTTCTCTCTGTGGACGCTTTTTATTTGCATTTAAAGATACGCGAATGAATCAATGAACATGCAGAACTTAAATGTCAAAAAAAAATTGTTGGCGGAATTTTCCGAACGGGAAAGCATTTCGAAGATATTTGATCAAAATTCATAAATATCCTGCTTATGTGCATCAAGTGGTAATGAATCTATTTTACCAGATACATTTACAATTAGTGAGGAAAGAGAATTAGCTATTGATTTTAAAATAAATAATGAGAAAAATAGCGATATCTCTGATATTTCAAATAAGGAAGGTGTAACAATATGTTTACTTAATGAAAGTGTGAGAAATAATTTACTGACACACATTTGTAAATAAACTTTGCAAATCCTAACTTGTCAAGAAATCATATATAATTAGTATGATGATTTTTATCAACTTTTTTCTGATGCAATAGTTAATTTGAAGCCGTTACTTTGTAACATTTTGGTGGAAAGTCACGCTAAAGATATAAAGGAAGAAGTTGACAAAGTTCTTACGATTTTAGCAGAACCATTTTAGGATGTTTATTCAGAGTATCATCATCTCAAGATATTTCAAGAAATGGGCCATTATATTCTTCCCCAGTCATAATATTGTTGGATCGACAATAAGCTCTTTAAAAATAGAATCATTAAAGAAATTGTTTCAGTTACTAATCAATTTATTCCCATGACGGAAGTGCTTTATAGGTTTTTCGTCTTTCTGGAGTTCATCAAAAAACTTTAGAATATGTAAAAAAATTAAAAATTGAAGATTTATCGAATTTTGTTTAAGGAGAAATTTGGAAGGAAAAAGAATCTAAATATTTTATTGGTAAAGATGTTATCAATTTTTTTATATTATGACGATTTTGAAGTCAATAATCCGCTTGGTAATCACGCTGGAATCCAGAAAGTGGGAGGAGTATATTTTTCAATTCCTGCATCCCGCCAGAGTTCACAGCAAACTAGAAAATATATTCTTATGCTTCCTCTTTTATTCCTTAGATAGAAATACGTATTTAAATGAAAACATTTTTCATATTGTAATGGATGAAATAAATTGTTTGCAGAAGGAAGGCATTACATTTGAAATGAACGATTCTAAAATAATAATTTATTTTGTTTTGGGATTGTTGCTTGGTGACAATTTAGCTCTAAATTCTATTTTAGGTTATGTAAGCTCTTTTAGAGCAAATTATTATCCTGATAGTAAAGCCTACGGAAACATATTTTGAACAGGGTCTGCAATTTTTGATTGCAGAAAGGCAACAAATTGTATCCAGAGTTTGTATTATCTGACATTGTCAGCAAATTGCTGTCAGAAATATGACAAAGCCTGCTAAACATGCTTTGCCAGCATATTGGTAGCAAAAACCAAACAAAGTCCTGCATAACTTGACAGATTAAGAGCAGATTAAGAGCAGAACATGATTCAAGCAAATTCTGCTCGATTTCTGTCACCAATCTGCTAGCATAGCCTGTCAGCAAGCTTTGTCGACAAATCTATAACTAAATGCGGACACAGATGACTATGGTTTTGTAGTTAAAATCTAATCGAGTTTGTTGCCAATTTGGCCCCAAATTGGTAATATTTTGCTATCACGGTACTGTAGATTTTGCAAAGCTTCTAGACCACAAATAGAATTAGATTGCAAAATGCAGCCAGAGTTATAATGAAAATCTGAACATTACATGGAGGATGTATCAGTAATGAATCTTTCCGTAACTGATATTAAAAAATTATCTGTTTAGAGTAAAGTTTAATACTTCAATATTTATTTTAATTATTCTTCTGATATTTTATATATGTTAAACTCGGAGTTTTAAAATATGGAATAGGCCATATTACAATATATATGAGTACATTATTAAAAAGAAAACTTTTTCGCTTTGAACATTAAATGAGCATATAGACTTTTAACTAAAAGAAATGAATTCAGAAATAAACCATCACTTATTTCAGCGGATGAAGTTAAACAAAGAAATGCTGATCGGCATTTAGACTGTGCGTGGATTGATGAGGTAAGGGAATTAAGCTGAAAATCGGTCGAAAATTGCAAGTAAATTCCAACACTGTTGTAAAACAAATGTAATAATTTGAACTACATATTTTATTATAAATTTATTTATATAAAAAATTGCTATTTTTAAATAAATTTTGTGAATTGTAATTTGATTATTATATGATTTGTTCATTCCGTTATAACATTTTTTACTGATTGATTTTTGTAAGATTTTATGAGTGCAGTTATATACTTCTTATAAAAAAGTTTCATATTGTATATAATCAGACATGTTTTTCATTAATACATCTTACGGATGGTAATGCATTTTATACATATATGTTTCTTGTCATTAATTTGAAGTATTGAAATTGAGCAATGTATATTGACACTCGATCGTGTTATATCTTTGTAGTACATATACATATTGAATAAAATGAATGAGTTTTCGATTTTGTGATTTATGATGATAAATCAATAAGTACCCGTGTTTCAAGACAGGCGACGTTGCTGATGCAAGTTGGCATTACCATCGTGTACTACCATCTTTCAAACGACGCCATACAAAATTTCAGAGTGATTCATGCAATAGTCTTGATTTGACAGCAATTCATAGTGAGCGTGTTTGATGTTTTCCGATACAATGGAAAAAGAGCAATATCGATCCGTGATTCGTTTCTTATTTTTGGATGGAAAAACGTGCGAAGAAATAAAAATGAAGTTTTGGCGTCTATGGGAACTCTTCACCATCTATGACAACCGTCAGATATTGGTTCAACGAATTCAAACGTGGTCGTTCGTCTGTTTTTGATGAGGAGTGCCCAGGTCGCCCGGCAGACATGGTTATTGAGGAAATCGTTGAAAAAGTCCACGACATGATTCTCGCTGATCGCTGAACGAAAGTGCATGAAGTAGCAGAGGCCGTAGGCGTGTCGTACGGAATGGCATTCAATATTTTGTATAATAACTTGGGAATGAAAAAGCTGTCGGTCCGATGGGTGCCGCGATTGCTCACAATGCACTCCTCCGCAGTCGCTACAACCAAATTGGTCGAATTGCGTTACGAATTGCTGCCGCATCCACCGTATTCTCCGGATTTAGCCCCCTGTGACTTCTTCTTGTTTCTAAACTTGAAAAAAATGGCTCGATGGAAAGAAATTCACGTCGAATGAGGAGGTCATCGCCGAAACAGAGGCCTATTTTGTAGAGTTCGACAAATCATATTTTTCTGAGGGGTTAAAAAAATGGCAGAAGCGTTGGGAAAAGTGTATCCTTCTAAAAGGGGATTACGTTGAAAAATAAAAAAAATTTTTGTGAAAAGCTTGCGTCTTCATTACTAGCACGGGTTCACTTATTGATTTGCCCTCGTATAGGGCAGTTACTACGTACGTGAGTATTATATGTTCTGGAAGAAATATCACATATATGTACCATGACATATTCATTGAAATATGAAACCGGTAAAAAACGCGCGCGAGTTCGAAGGCACAGCGATTGGAGAATTTGAAGACCTTAACTACTGGAATGCGCTTTAAGCGCACTCACAATGTACTTCAACCGAATGTCATATCTATTTACATCTGAGTCAGTGAATATGTTGAAAATTGTCACTATTTCAATTTTGAGTTCTCAAGTATGTATAGAGAACTCTCCAATACACTTTCCGTCTCGGATAATCTTTCCCATATCTTTACTCGATATTATATTCAATTTAAACATATATTACAATTATTATGAGATTTTATTTTGAGAGAGAGAGAGAGAGAAAGAGAGAGAGAGAGAGAGAGAGGAGAGAGAATAAAATTCACAAATTTACCTTACACAGTTGAAATATTCTTAATTTGAATTTTCGTTTTAATTTGACATAAGATGCATTACTTTAAATATGAAGCGCCATTACAGTCTGAATGTTAAGATGTTGAACTATTATATATATTCATTTAAATGAATATATATGAATATATAATGAATTTTAGAAATTATAATTGCGTGCTGATATGTTTGTCGGACTTTCAATGCAATCAATCTGAAATATTAATAATCCCCTCAATTGCCTCGGCCGGAGTCGAACCCGGATCTCGTGCATTCCGTGCGAGCGTCCTAAGCCTTTTAGAGCAATATTCCTCCGAGCAATAACCGATATGTATAGAGAGTTACGCATTGTAGGCTAGTGTATATAAACAATAATAATATTGGAAATAAGACTGTTTATGTTAGGTACATTACTTTAAATACGAAGCGCCACTACGGTCTTAATGTTAAGAGATTGAACTATTATATATATTCATTTAAACGAATTAATTTCAGAAATTATAATTGCGTGCCGATATGATTGTCGGACTTTAACATAACTTTCACGAACTTTGACATAAGATGATTATAAGTAAAAAGTAACATAAACATTATATAAAGAATTAACACGAACAATTTAATATTTTACATGTACATTTATTTTTCTTTCATCTTTTAATTTATATTTTATAACTGTATTATTTTTGTTATTTGTTGACTTATTTATAAACTGTATTATTTTAATACTTACAATTGTTTAATACCAATTTAAATATAATACAAAATATTACAATTATTAAATACAATTTAAATATAATACAAAATATTCAAATAATCCAATCATATTATGTTAAATTAATAAGTGATTATTTTAAAAATAATAATAATAGTTATAATAATAATAATATATGTTAAAAATTCAACATAAAACTTTAACCAGTTTTAACATACATACAAAATATTTTTTACAGAGCTATGAATTTATATAAGCTTAGTGTAGAAAAAAGATGTTGCTATATTGTTTACCCTTTTATATTTATAAACTAAGAAACTTTTATTCTCAAAAGCAAACTTTCTGCATAAAGAAGAATTTATATGTCCGATTTATTGTTTTATATGGATCTCTCGCCATTTCCTTCGTGATTATACAAGATGTCCGATAATTGTTCTGACTGAGTTCGTGGACATGTAGAGCAGACTAAATTAAGACGGAAATCTTGCAATTTTCGCAATAGTTAACAAGATATTAATTATTAAAAATTGCTAAAAATTGGTCTTCAATAATTATTTATTCAAATACTATTAACTTTACAAAAAAATTGGAAGAGACAAAAATTGTTTATTTTCTTCTCATAGAGCTATAAGAATTTTTTTTAGAATTTTATTAGAATTTTTTAATGCCGTATTTTCTCATGTTGATAAAAATGAGAAACTGCAGTACTAAAAAGTTGATAAAAAATTTTGAAAAAATTCGTAAAGTTGATAGTATTTAAGTAAAAAATTATTAAAGATCAATAATTTCAGCAATTTTTAGCAATTAATATCTTATTAACTATTGTAAAAATTGTAAAATGGTAGAGGACTTTCCATCTCAGTTTAGTCCGCTCTATATATCCACAAACTCCATCAAAATAATTATCAGATATCCTGTATGTATTATTAATGACTGCATACATATAAACGAAAATGAAAACTAAAATTTGAGAGGAGAATAAAAATATTTTTAAAATGTTTCGACAACAAACAATATTAGACTGTAGTCAAGGAGACAAATTTATTTCGTGTTACGTCAACACGATTAGCTTGATATTCTCTAGATATTTGATACAAACGTTCAGCTGTACATCCCGGAAGTGCGACTATTTATCTCGCGGATTTTATATCAAAATCACACTCCTCTCCCCCCATTTCGGTCCATTCAGGGTGCATAAAAAGCGCTTCTACTCGATCCATCGCCATCGTGCTCGAATACAGCGAACCGTTTCTACATTTCATACTGATTTATATGTAAGTATGAAAGAACGACAAAACTGACAAATGTACGAGGGGTATCCAGAAAATAAGTTCTGTTTTTTTTTTACAAATAAAGTTTTTATTGAAAAAATCTAAAATTTACATGGATAATACTTGACAACTTCTAGTCTTTTTCTACATAATTCCCGTCAATCTCAATACATTTTGTATATCTGGAAACAAGCTTCGAAATCCCTTCTGCATAGAAACTTCCCGCCAGTTCTTTAGTCCAGTTAGTTACTGTCTGAACTTCCTCGTCACTTTGGAAGCGTTTTCCGGCCAAGGACTCCTTCAGTTTCGTAAAAAGATGGTAGTCCGATGGTGCTAGATCCGGGCTATACGGTGGGTGGGTCAAAACATCCCAACTAATGATTCAAAAGTGCAGTTGTTGAAGCAGCGACGTGCGGCCGAGCATTGTCGTGAAGAAGGGACACACCTGCCGTCAACATCCCCCTTCTTTTGTTCTGAATGGCCCGACGCAGCTTTTTCAAAGTTTCACAATAGCGCCCTTTCAATTTTTGTCGTCAACTCATCCGTGATAAGGGAGGGTCTGCCTCTCCCACTTTCGTCTTCAAGCGAATGTCTTCCTGCCTTAAATTCTCGGACCCATCTCCGCACCATAGATTCACTCATCACACTCTCTCCATATACAGAAACAAGCTGTTTGTGAATATCAACCGATTTAAAATCTTGAGCAAAAAGAAACTGAATGATGCCGCGCAAAACAACTCGAGAAGGAATCGGAATGGAGGTGGCGGGACGCGAAGTGGAGGACTCCATTTTGATAACCTCTCCTGACCGTGTTTCACGAGCTACTGACGCCGAACACCGCTCATTCTATTCGGTAGCTTCCCCTCTTCAAAGCTGTGTTGCCAGCTCGCTCATACATCGACCTTACTAAACGTATAATACAAACGGAACTTATTTTCTGGATACCCCTCGTAGTAAGATCACTTTTGATATCAAACACATGGTGGTCTAGTGATTCGCGATCTAATCTAAAAATTTTTATAAGTATCCACTCTATCGTATCGATAAGCTCATTCTAAAGCGCTTTTTCATTTAATTTATTTTTAACACGAGCAGATAGATGATTGCGCGTCTTCGGTTAACCATGCAAATACCGCGGCCTCGCCATAATTAATTTTAACCCGGTAAAAAATTGCCATGTCTCACATTGAGAGAAAAATGTTTGGTATTTGTAATTATAATTATATCTTACTATAATTATGATTATTATTGCTATAATAATAATAACAACAGTAATTATGTATATAGTTCTAGCAACAAATATATATTTGCAGTTGGCAACCTAAAATGACTATAATTATAGTTATTATAACCATGAAATAGTTGAAATTACCTCAGTGTACGTATAGTTGGATAAACTCGCGAGATATGGAACAATTTTCCATCGTTCGTTTCGCGCAGCAACATCTAAATTAATCTACAAAAATTATGAAAGAAATATCGCTCATCGGCAAATTATCGGACGGAATTAACGTGTGTGATTCGAGTATGGGAACTCGGTTCACGCATTAATATATAACTACTTCGAAAGAGAACATAACATAAGAGTGTGGCTGTTTTATACGAGATGAATATAAAATGTTACAACGACCATCAAATAAAAAGCAGAAGCATGTAACGCGAAAATGTATGCTATAAAATACGCATTAAAACGAACAAATGTAGATATGCATACAAACAGTGCGATATGGCAAGAAACGTATTGTGTGATAAATAAATTTTCTTTTTCTGTTTATTTGCGCAAGATATGATTATGAATTGGATAAGATGTTAGATTCTTATGGATAGAAACGATTTTTTTTTTCGCTATGTACACATTGCAGTTGAAGAATTTGAATTAAAGTTAACACTCATGTCACATGGCCAAATTTTTGTGTTAATTTAATATAAGATGAATATAGTTAGAAAGTAACATACATAAACATAAATATGTTTTGTAAAAGCATAGAGAATATAACAATAAATCATTGGTAAATACTATGGAAGCATACATGTATCTTCAGTAAAATTATAATATGTTAAATAATATAATACATCAAATTAATACGTTTCTTCTTATAATAATATATATAATTTACACGGTTCTTTAAAATAAATTGATATGATTTTATTTAACTCAATATGTACGTTTTGAAAAAGATTATTTTTATGTTTGATAATATGAGGCTTCCACGAATGCTTTCTATATAAAGATTATGCGTTTCCTCCGTATCCAGATCCATTCTTGGCATGCCAACGTTTCGTGCAGTTCACTTCATCACACTCGACATACAACTTATCCCGCTTTCAAGTACAAACACTACAACCCCTTACTGGAAAATCCGAATCACACATAACCAACTCAACGGACTTCATACAAAAGATCCAAAAAATCCGACTACGTCTCACAGACCTACTTGTAAGTTTCGATATAGAATCCATTTTCACACCAGTCCTAACAAAAGATACATTAAACATAATAAAGGTCTCACATGAAGTCCCCTTCGACCTCATCCCGCTAATAGAGCATTGCTTAACAATCACCTATTTCTCCTGTAACAATCAATTTTATGAACAAACTTCAGGAGCGACAATGGGCTCTTCTATTTCTCTTGTAATCGCCAACATCTTCATGGAGCATATTGAGAAAGAGGAAGAGCCTTCAGAAGAACATCCAAAAAACCAGAAGTTTGGTTCCGTTATGTAGACGACACATTCGTGATATGGAGACACGGCAGAACTCCGTAATTCCTTTTCTTCAACAATCAACATCTAAATATTCACTTCACTATAGACATAGAAGAAAACGGAAAACTCCCCTTCCTAAATGTTTTTGTCTCTAAGAAAGCTGACGATATCTTAGGCTATCAAGTGTACAGAAAACCAACATACATAGGTAGATACTTACATGCTGAGCATCATCACTCAGCACAAAAACAGTCTGCAATCGACTCACTTGTACATAGAGCTTTCACCATCGCTGACAAAGAACATCTATAGACAGAACTCAACCACCTAAAACTAGCCTTACAGAAAAACGGACACAACAAAAAAAGACATAACCAAAATAACTAATAAACATGCAAACAAGACAACGGTCTCTGACAATCAAACAAAAGGATCCTATTCATTCTCTAACTGTTAAAGGAACAACAGATCGGATTGGCAGAATATTAAACAAACACAATATCCGAACTATCTTCAAACCACCCAAACAGATAGAACAAATTTTAAGAAATCTTAAAGATCAAAGACCTCCACTCAGCTCCGCAGGATTATACAGAATACCTTGTTCCTGCGGACAAGTATATATTGGAGAAACCGGGAAAACGGTCAACCTACGGATAAAAGAACACCAACGTGATGTCAGGCTAAAACAAGTAAATCAATATTATCAGAACACAACATCAAATACTGTTTGACAAAACGATCACAATAGCCAACGTTACATCATACTTTCCAACAAAGTATAGAAAAGCCATAGAGATACAAAATCACCCTAACAATCTAAATAGAGATAATGGTTACAGCGTAAATAAAATATGGAAAACGATTCTCCCCATTATTGAAAAACGACAAATTTCCCCCATCTTCCCCTCCCCCATAATTATCTTATTTCTCCCCACCATTCCAACAAGTAGCGTAATATAAAAAGAATGGCCCAGAGAAATAGCTCAATATCAGGCTGCTCCTCGCCCTGATGAAGTGGACTGCAAGATTCACGAAATATTGGCATTCCAAGAATGGATCTGGACACGGAGGAAACTCGCGAAACGTATAATTTTTATTATTTTTATGTTATTTGTGTCATAATCTGTTATTTTAACACTAAGAAGTATTGAATCAACTTAACAGAAAATGTTCAAACAACGTAATCACATTATGTTAAATTAACAATCGGATATGTTAAAAAATTTAATTTAAAAAATTTTGAAAAAGACCGATTTTAGCACAAATATAATATGCTTTTTTTACGGACATGCGTATAAAAACATCACCTCCTATCTGAAGTTTAAAAATATTGGTTTATTTCGATGAAATTATATTTCGACATTTGCGTAATTGTGCACTTGTCCTAAATATTATAGAATAACTGGATGTCTATTAAGCTAGCATCCCCTCACCCACAAAAAATCAAGATGACATCTATACCAGAATTAAATGCTTTTTATGTGCTAATTATGTGCTGTAAATATTTAATATTAAATTTTGTGCTCTAACGATTTAAAGAAAATCGCAATTAAATGTGGGGGTGCTAGCTTAATGTTAAGTTAGCACCTCCTTCATTAAATTACATACGAAATAAAAAATTAGTATAGTAAAATTATGATGCTTTAAAAATAACAAATTAAAATTAATTGAACCGTAATGGTTTATAAGGTAAGCTTCAGTTGATACATATAACATTTTTACAAGAGTAAAATACCAGTTAAAATGCAGATATTGAATTAGTTGTAGAAAAAATTGTTCCTTCATTTATGTGCTCTCGAAATATGCACAACGAGATTTATGTGCTCATTCCCTTTGACTAGAAAATCACCCTCGAAGTGATTACCTATCGCCACTTTACAAGAATAAAATTCTAGTTACAATACAGACAGCGAATTGGTTCCAGGCTTAAAATATTTTTCTATTTATGTGCTCTCGAAATATGCACAACGAGATTTTGGTGCCATTCCTCTTAACCGGAAAATCATTCCCTGTGACCACCCTCCGCACAAGAGAGTAAAGTGCCAGTTAAAATACAGATACTGAATTAATTGTACGCTTAAGATATTCTTTTATTTATGTGCTCTCAAAATATGAACAATAAAATTTTTGTACTCATCCCTTTTGATCGGAAATCACTCCCGAAGTAATTATTCATCGCCTACCTACAAGAATAAAGTGCTAGTTAAAATGCAGATACCGAATTAATCGTAGACTTAAATTGTTTCTTCGTTTATGTGCTCTCTATACACGAGATTTTGGTGCTCATGCTAAAATGGAGTGGGTGATCACTTCGGGGATAATTTACCGATCAAAAGGAATGAGCACAAAAATGTCGTGCATATTTCGAGAGCACATAAATGGAGAAATAATTTGATTCCACAACTAATTCGGTATCTGCATTTAATTGGTACTTTATTCTTGTAGGGTGGCGATGGATGATCACTTCAAAGTGATTTTCCTTTCAAAGAGGATGACCATCGAAAACTTGTGCATATTTTGAAAGCGTAAAAGTGAAGGAACAATTTGAGCCTACAATCAATTCGTTACCTTTATTGTAACTGGTATTTTACTTTTGTAGCGATGTTACAAGTATCAAACTTTATTGGCGTATATTTTTAAACCGTTACGATTACATTAATTATTACCATTATCATTGGCGAAGTATCAATTTGTTAAACTGTTAAATCAGTTAATTAATTAGTTAAGTTGTGGAGCCAAAAGAAGAAAAAATGTTGATGACCTTTGTAGGAATGATACATACCATTAAAGTTAATATTATTTATTTAATTTGATATCCGAATTACATGGAATTTAACTTGGCGCCAATTGTTGATATCAAATCTTTTATACGAATGATACACATCATTAGAGTCAAGTAAATAACAAGAGATAGTATCATTTCTGTTTTACTTTTTCATTTGATAGAATTTAACTTGATTGGTTAAAACTGCATTTAGGTTTTAATTTTTCATTTGATACATTAATTTTTTTCGAAGAGTAATAATTTTTGACAGAGAATTAAAGTTGCTATTATTTGGGTTGTAATAAGATCTTCAATAAGAATATCCTTGAAAAAATTAAAACTACTATTAACTTGGGTTGGATACTACTAATGTTATGTACAAAGGTTTCATCAATTCGATTAAGTCGAATCGGTAATTAACTATCAATCATAAATGGTCAATTCTACTAAACAGCAAACACGATAAAACCGAATGCTTCTTTACGAAAAGCACGCACGCTTAGCGATTTTTTTACCATTTTTTAAAATGGTAAGTTTGTATAAATAACAAGAGACAGTTTATATTTTACTTTTTAATTTGAAGGAATTTCACTTGATTAGTTAAGATTGTAGCATCTAGGTTTTAATTTTT
Organism: Acromyrmex charruanus; assembly: GCA_017607545.1. NCBI lineage: Eukaryota > Metazoa > Arthropoda > Insecta > Hymenoptera > Formicidae > Acromyrmex > Acromyrmex charruanus. The sequence continues at coordinate 234,025 of JAANIC010006768.1, forward strand.
CATATCATACATTAATTTTTTTCGAAGAGTAATAATTTTGGACAGAGAATTGAAGTTGCCATTACTTGAGAGAGGGGGGGGGGTTGAAATAAGACCTTCAATAAGAATATCCTTGAAGAAAAATTAAAACTACTATTTTAATTGGGTTGAATATAAGAACATCCTTGATAAATATATATTTACATCTCTTGGTTAACTTGCAGCACCGCTGGCCCTGAGTATGCCAACTCAAAATATATCTCGCGTTTCACAGTTGGCAGCCTTTGTCTCTTATGCGACATTCATAAAGGTGCCTTTTCATGCTGACGCTCGATGCTCATTTTCAGCGTCAAAATCAAATGACATTTGATATCCATCAATTTCTATCTTTAAGCCCGATGTTTACGATGCTAGGGGCCAGTTTCATTAACGCCAATTAGCTTAATCGGCCATTGACTGACCAATTTGCTGTTTAATAGAATCAACAATTGCGGTTGATAATTAATCACGATTAAGTTTGATTGGCGTTGGTGAAACCGGCCCTCAATCTTTCCTTATTTGACATACTTTATAATGCATCTTACAATTATTTCTCTTTCTAACCTTCATAATTTATGTCTTAAATTATTGAATAAAGAATTAAATGAACAATCACAGTACCAGTAATCAATGGAATAAGTAAAACGATATCAACGCAGTAAATATCATATTGTTAACTAAGTTAATCTCGATCTGACGCAGCTCGCCGGTTTGCGTAAAGGAGGCATGTCCGTGTCTCCCGCCATAGCTTAGCGCCGAGACACTACCAGTGTCTCCAGATTTGATGTTATTTTGAAAGCATATAAAAAGTACATAATTTTGCTGTACTATAATAATTTTTTATTTTGTGTGTAATTAACGAAGAAGGTGCTAACTTAACATTAAGCTAGCACCCCCACATTCCATCGCAGTTTTCTGCCATTCGAGCACAAAAATTGGCACATAATTAACACATAAAAAGCACTTAATTCTGGCATAGGCGTCACCTTGATTTTTTGTGGGGGGGGAGGAGGGGTGCTAGCTTAAAAGATATGACGAATGGGACGATTCGATGGTAGAGGAAAGCTGCTATTATGAGATAGGCGCTTAATGAGATAGCGACGTTTCTGTTAAACTAATAAACGCTATCTATTGGTTCCACCATGAATTTATTGCTTTTGAATTGAAAACTATTCAGCGGAAAATTCACTATTAGATCATGCTTGTAGTTGTTGTAAAAAAAGATTTTAGAATTTAGATGTTTTCGAATTTTATTGAGATGTTCCTTTAAACCTTGTTTATATTTATGTTATGTTTATATTTTTAGTTATGTTTAATAAATAAATATTTGGCAATAAATTATTCAAGTAGTGATAGAATAAGATCGTACTAATAGAAAAATACGAGATATATCGAATTGCTTAATTACAGAAGTTAGATTTGGTGATCGTAAAACCGTAAAGCATGGAAACCGTAATATGAGATACCGAGATACTTCTAATATGAAATAACTAATAATATGAAATAATATGAAATAAATGCTTTTATATTGTAGTGAAAATCGTTGCTAAAGTACAAATGTTACTCTACAATAATAAAAACCTGACTGAAGATTGAGTGCTTGTTTCTGTGATACTTGGTTCCAACTACCTAAAGATAAGTTCTGAGTACAATGCATCGCTAAGTACAATATTCACTTTGTGCGCACACTGGCTATTTGCTCGTATTTTAGAAACATAAAATAAAGTTTTTTTAATTATAATACTAATGTACTTTGCGTTTTATTATCGCTTGTTCGGAGCTCATATTAGAGGTACAATTTGTTGACTTTGCGATTTGCACATTTTTCACATTTTTTATTAAAAAAAAATTTGAATTAAATTTTACATAACATTATCTTAAAACTTATTAAATTTTTTTCAAAATGATCTCTATTTCTTTAAACTCTGCTCATAGACTTCTAGCATTTATTCAAAATGAACTCGGTATCTCATAATAGAGGCCTTTCCTTTATATATTTGCTGGGAGCACTTCCGATCAAGTAACCGATCGAGAGACAAGAGGCTCGTCAAAGTGAAAACCCTAGCTTTTTTACGCTGACTACACTTAATTACGTTTTAAGAATAAGTTCAGCTGAAGTAATTAATTTTAGATTTCCGTAAAAGTTTAATCACACAAAGTTTTGGGAGGATATTCGGGAAATATCCCTTTAAGGAGCCGAGAGAAGCGACGAGTGAGTTTAAAGATATGGAGAAGTAGATGCCAGCACCTTAATCTTTTCCTCCAGAAAGTTTCTCTCGTTGCAAATCTCGCTGCGCGAGAACGAACGTGAACGCGCGTGTATCTCTCTCTCTTGCCCCTTCTCAGAGAATACCGGCGCGACGTGTAAATCATGAGACATTCGACTTTTTAAACAGTAGATTACATTCCAATTTAAAAGGAGAGAATTTCACAGTGCGCAAGTGAAATCGCGTGAGTATCTGTCGTAATCGATAACCTCGCAAAAACAGTGTTCATCATTAATTATTCAGACACGAGAGATTTGTGTAAAAAGCGCGTGCGCGCGCACACACACACACACACACACACACACGCGCGCGCGCACACACACACATACACTTATTAGAAAACGCGAGAAACAAGAGTTATCGGCGGTAGTGCTTGAAATTGAAAGATTACACCGGTGAAACTCATAATTTCGACATGCCAGTTATATGGCAAACGCTTCGATATGGAAATGCCATAGAAATCCAGCGCGCGGAATAGATCGGAAATAAATTCTTGCGTGTGCGTCTGTGAATTAAGCGAAACGAAGGAAAAAATTTACGTCGCTCGTCGCTGCGCTTTGGTAAATCAGGATCCTTTCGCGTGCGCTTACGGATGCGTCAATGAAAAATCACAACATAAGGAAGGAAGTACGCCGTTTCGACTATTTTCAAAGTGACTTGGCTCACCCGGAATATGTATAGATACTGTAGCTGAGGAAGAATATTATGCCTTAAATCGGACAAATGCATACGTCTCGATCGTATACATGCTCGTTAGAGCAACGATTTTGTTGCAGTGACTACATTTTAAAAAAGACTTTTCACATTAGAAAGCGAGTTGAATTACCTTTGCTTACAAAGTCAAATCAATTATGTCAAGTATCAAAGTTCGCCTCGTATGATCACGAAGGATTCATAGGACGACAAGAATAAAGGGAAGCCGTCGTTTATGTCGAGTAACTCGTTGCATTGTGAAACACTTTCCCGGCGCGGCAAAAGCAGCGCAGAAGCGAAGCAATTAAAGGAAAAGCTGCGAGAGCATCGGATCAGCGTAACAATACATTATGGAAGTCGAAGCGAACGGAAGTGGTGGATACTAAAATCCGCGCGGAAACAAAGAGTCGCTCCTATATCTAGAGGATTTCTCAATTACTGAAATGGAATGTGTGACGAGGAGTGAGAGCACAGCGGCGCAGACGGCCGACGGTGACAAGCGGCCCGACGGGACTTTAAACTAAGAGAATGTCACGAGAATTTAGTGAAACGGTTAGAGAGGCTATCCTTTGTCCTGCAGAATAAACCTTTCCTTGCTACGATAGACTTCTATCAAACGAATCTTTACTACGGATTAAGCTTAGTTCGTGCATATCGAAATCGACACAAGTAATCACAATGAGGAATACGCGGGAATGATAAGTAAATATACAAGAGATAGAACATGAAGCCTCAACGAAACACTTCTTTCCATTAACTTGTCTATATAGCCGAGTCTTATATCATATCAGGGAATCTCTTAGGAAGGAATTAGACGGATCCTGGTGTAGACATCGAAGGCTTACCATAAAGCACGGGAGCATCTGATAGGAGCGACCACCTGATTCGTATTTCAATTTCTTTCCGACTTCTCCCCACATTGTCTGCCACAAAAAATCCTGCATTTTCGAACATATACTATCTTATCTCTTCAGAATGCGTATACGAGATGTCTTTGAACTAATGATGTTGGAAATGAAAATTCCTCTCGAGAAAAATTAAAATAGCAAGTGTGTAAAATAATATTTGTTTACTTGTGAATCTCGATAACAAGCTTTGAGGATTGGATTGGAGCTTTGAGGATTGGAATGGAGCTTTTTAATAAAGTAACTGATGAAGGATCTTTCTAAAGATTTTTCATTGAAGGAATCGCTGAATTCGATTCTCATAATTCTAAACTTTACATTTTTTTTTAAATAATCTAATTATTACATGAAACTCGATTTTAGGAGATTCTTGGTATCTCTGAGTTTGAATGTAGTCTGAAAATATCGAATTTTTAAAAGATAGTAACCTCCAAGAAGATCTAATATCACAAAGTTTATAATCAGAGTTTGAAAGTCATCAGCTTGGAAATCGGTACTCTATTTACATAACATTGATGAGCTTCAAATACAGCAAAATTGGAAACTTAATGCTATTAAAAACTTCTTAAAAGGAAGAGTTCCATGATAATCAATGTTTTTAAACTTTACGTCCATCATATTGAATCTGCTATTTCAAATGTTTTATTTTTGTCCTCAAATTCAATTAAACCATTAGCAAATTTCCGCATAAGCCAAGTTTCATAAAAATTAAACAATTTATAAAGTAACAGCGAGTGATTCCAAACTGAATCACCCGTCCATAAAAAGTTAATGTAGATATAATTTGAACGATTTAAATATTTATTCACGTCATAGCGCTCCGAGGGCGACCAAATTTTAAATAGAAAAAAGATCATTTTTATAGATTATTGATGTTTTCATTATTTATATATATTGTTCATATAAAACCAGTGAACGATATTTTCATCCAGCTTGGCTCAATTTTTATCGATATAGATGGTGCAAGTTATTAGAATGTATTAATCATTTTGTGATACAAAATGTTTACATATACCACATATACCATATATACCATATATATATACATATATATATATATATATATATACTAAATAACAAAATTACGAGACGTTTTGATCTCGGCTTTGGATCTTTAAAAATAGTATCAAATGAATAAATGAACAAATTAATAAAAATATTAAAATTTTCTTATTCATCATGCGATTAACTTCAAATNGAATAGATTATAAATATTAAAAATAATTATTATAAAATATTTATCGTAAATGTTGTAGTGGTAATTATACAGAGATAGGGACCACCCTCTAATGACTTTAATCTTGACATATGTTGTCAAGGTCATCACACAATTGTCCGACACCGATTTGATTCTTCATGAAATATGTTGTAAACACAAAAATCTAAGAGACACGTATTTTTTTTATACGGGCGCTAACTCTTGTTTAAGGGGTGAAACACCCCTTTGAAAAAAAAACAAGTTATTAAACACGCTATTAGCGAGTATTTCTCTTTCGAGCCGATATCGTCGGAAGTATAAAAGAAAAAAATAAAAGTTGTTCCCTTTCGAGAGAACTTTAAAATTGTGAAGAAAAAAATAAAAATTTTTTTGTAGAACGTTATATACTACTCACAGTTTTCTCAAATTTTTTGAATTCTTTTTGCCAAATCAAATATTGTTTTTTTCCAAATTCAACCATATATAATAAAGTTATATTACAACATATCATTTTTTAAAATTAATTATAAACGTTTTCTTATGTATTATACTTTATCCGTGCTCATGTGCATAAGTAATTACTGTCGAAACAATAAGATACACATATATGAAAAGATTTTAAGTAAAATTTGTATAGTTTTCTATATGCTTTATAACTGTGTATATATATATATATGTGTGTGTATATGTATATACATATATGTTACAGATATGTACAGGATATTTCCTCTAACTTGACTATTTGAAATATCTCCGTTGTTTTTAATGATACGAGAAAATATCAAAGGGGAAAATTGTTCAATTCAAAGGGGCATATTATGATGAGCACATATTATGATTGAGAAAAAAAATTTTTTCTCAAGGTCATATTTTTTGAGATTTCAATGTTATCTCCATTTTTTTAAATGGAATTGTATGATTTTTTTTACACAATACGATTCTTCTAATTATTCTGAATATAAAAATACTAAGATCGTGATATCAAAAAACCAATGGTTTATAAGATGTTTTATACCTTAGTCATATATTGACATAAAATGTTAAATAACTCGTAAACTATTAATTTTTTGATAACAGTATCTACTTTTATGATCAGAATAATGTGATGAATTAATTGGTGAAAAGAAAACATATAGTTGCTTTAAAAAAATATGTAAGCAAAATGGATAATTTTTTAAATTAGCAATTATGTGTTTCCTTTCTACCAATTTATTCATCTCATTATTCTGTATTAAGGTACGATCATCAAAAAATTAATAGTTTACGGATTATTTAACATTTTATGTCAACATATGCAAGAATAAGGTATAAAATATCTCATAAACTGTGCAAGAATAAGATATAATATCAAATAATCTCAAAAACAGAGCCGGAATTTACTTCGTAAATTCTTTATTTTCCTCAACAATCAACATCCAAATATCCACTTCACTATAGACATAGAGGAAAACGGAAAACTCACCTTCCTAGATGTTCTTGTTCTAAGAAAACGATACCTTAGGCCATCAAGTGTATAGAAAACCAGCACACACATAGATACCTACATGCTGAGTCGTAGTACCACCCAGCATAAAAACAATCTGCAATCAATTCACTTGTACATAGAGCTTTCACCATCTCTGACAAAGAAAATCTACAGACAGAACTCAACCACTTAAAACTAGCCTTACAGAAAAATGGATATGACAAAAAGGGACATAATCAAAACAATTAATAAACATGCAAGACAATGATCTCTGACACACAACCAGACGAAAAGATCCTATCCATTCTCCCATATGTCAAAGGAACAGATCGGCAGGATATTAAAAAACACAAATACAATATGCGAACTATCTTCAAACCACTCAAAAAGATAAGACAGATCTTAAGAAATCCTAAAAATCAAAGACCTCCACTCAGTTCCGCAGGAGTATACAAAATATCTTATTCCTACGAGCAAATATACATTGGAGAAACCGGGAGAATGGTCAATCTACGGATAAAAGAACATCAATGTGATGTCAGGCACGCGTCACGTAATCAGCATTATCAGAACACAACATCGAACATCAAATACTGTTTGACAAAACGACTACAATAGCCAACATTACATTGTACTTTCCAAAAAAGTATAGAGAAGTCATAGAGATACAAATACACCCTAACAATATAAATAGAGATAATGGCTGCAACACAAATAAAATATGGAAAACTATTCTCCCAGTTATTGAAGATCAACAAATTTCTCCCACCCACAATTCTCCCCATCACTCCAACAAGTAGCGTAGTATAAAAGGAATGGCCCGGAGGAACAGCTCAGTATCAGGTTGTGCCTCGTCCTGATGAAGTGGGCTACAAGGTTCACGAAACATTAGTATTCCAAGAATGGATCTGGACACGGAGAAAACCCGCGAAACGCATAATCTTTATATAGAAAGCACCAGTGGAAGCCTCAAGAATATTATTTCATAAACTATTGGTTTTTTGATATTATTATAATACTTTAATACTTTTATATACAGAATAATTAGAGGAAGCATTGTGTAAAAAAATCGTATTAAAAATACTATTCCATTTAAGAAAAGTAGAAGTGACCTTTATGTGACTTTGCAAAATAGATTTTTTTGAAAAATGATTTCATCATTATTTGTCCCCTGTCGAATCATACATTTTGTCTGCGATCTCACGCGTGCGACCAATATGAGGACATGTCTCTCTAATCCACATGTGAAACTCACATGACATCGCACAAATATGAATCTCATGCGTGCGGCATACATAGCAGCGCCTAGATAACAAAATGCCCGCACAATGATCGCACACATGCGAGTATTCGCATGCATGTGACCCTCATGACGTACGCAGATGCGTTCTCATATCGCTCGTACGCGTGCACTAGTTTAATATTCGAAAAAGAACATTTATATTTAAGGCTTACAAATTTTATTCCTAAGAAATTTATAGTAATTATAATTGAAATTAACTACATCAAATTGGTATTAAAAGATGCATCTTAATTAATGGGATTCAAACCTGGGACTTCTAGATTATAAATCTGCGTTACTCGCTATATCACTTCTTCAATTAATAAGTGTTATTTATTGTCTACTTCAATTATAACTAGATAAATCAACGCACATATTAAATTACATAGATATAATAAAGATATCATCATTTAACAGATATAATAAAATATAAACAATTTACATTACTATGAGATAACGTTGGATAAAAGTTAGATAATCTAATCTCGCATGGCCGATGTCGCGCGCCGCGAGTAATCGGTTGGGAAGTAAAAAAAAATTGGGAATAAAATTTATCTCGTCACCCATTTTTTATCTGTTTTTATATTTTATGATAACATATTTTAAATATTCATAAATATAGTGTGATTTTTTTAAAAATTTTTTATTTAAATTTTTTGCTTCTAATGCCTCACGTATGCGTGCTCCCATCATGCGTGATGGCATAATACTTCTCACGTGTGTGCCCTCATCACGCGCGATGGCAATATGATGGCAAATATCTTGCACTCACAATGTGATAATCATGCGTGACGATAGAATCAATTCTCCTGTTGACTTTTAATAACTATTTTATATGATCATTTCTTCGTGTGACTTTTGATCGCCGAATAATCAATCGTTTGTGATTGTCAGTGATTCATTGTAAATAATTGAATCAGTTAATAAATTCCTCGCTTTATCAAATAAGTATAATAATTATCAAATAAATATAATAGAAGTATCAAATATGTTGAAACGTGACACAATTTATAAAAAAAGAATCTAATCGTAAAAACATACGTATAACTTGATATCTACGAATTTAAAAGACATTTAATATTTAAGTGAATTACAGTAAACCGTTGTGCACTTACGGTGCATCCAAACTTATTCATTCGACTGTTTTAAGAAGCTAGAGCAAAGTGGAATCATTGAATATCTACATGGTAATAATAATTTAGTAATTAATATAATAATAAGTTTTTAAAATGTATTTGGCTTACGTTTTTGTTTTAAACATTCTTTGACTACTAAGTAGCGCGTTCGCGTTTCTCATAAGACTTCTCATAAGTATGTAATAAATGCTAGGAGCGCGATAGCGCAGAAAAAATTGTTAGAGAAATTTTTGTAAAAGAGAAATTGCACAATAATTGCGTGTTACAAGCATTATAACGCGTATTGACATATAATTAAGTCTAACAAGTATTTCAGTACGTCGAATTGTAAGAAAGATTGTTAAAATTCGACGTACTGAAATAATTGTTTGTTTTGTATGTCAATAATAGTCCTATAATGCTTATCGCATTATTGTCTAATTTCGCTCTTTTCGACATTTCTTTAACAATTTTATCAATGTAAAAGAAAAAGAATCAGAATGACATCGATATGTAGAGAATGACATGAGAACATGTAAGTGAGGTTATAATAAGTATTTTCAATTTTAAAAAAAGTCATACAAATTCTTTGCTAATAAATTCTCTGCTTTAAAAACAAATTTTCTGCTTTAAAAATACAAATTCTCTGTTTTGAAAAATATATATGTTATTTTCTATATAATTTCTTTTTTTACTACAGGAAATTTGTTTTGATTAGGTATTTGTCTGGTTTAAAAATAAATTCTCTATTGCAAAAACAAAAATTATATAAAAAATACTTTGTGTTTTTAAAGCAGAAAATTTGTATCCTTAAAACAGAGAATTCGTGTTTTTAAAACAAAAAATTTGTTTTTAAAGTAGAGAAAATTTGTGTTTATAAAACAGAGAAGTTGTGTAACTCTCAATACCATCGAATAATAAATTTCGTAACCTGGATATCTATCAACGTCAACAATTAATCTTGGTTCACAGACCAGAGCGACACGTTTTTTTGGTAGATTCGTTCACTTCATGTAAAAACGCATCTAACAAACCTAATTTTATTAAATGAGAAGGCTAAACTCAACAGTTATCATATATGTATAATATAAAGTATAATATATGAATATTACAACTAAATATTCTGAATACACAATAATGATATTTATAATTATCCCAACAAATACAAATATATACATGTTACCTTGCCATAATAAAACAGAATATAACAGATACTAACGTATATGTTACATGTTGCATAATTGTAAGTTATAATTTTCCACTTATAAAAGGTAGCAGTTATATAACATATATGTAATGTTTCTGTAGTGATATATTGTTACTAAAACGTTATATAAGTTATAATAGTTATATAAATTACAGGTATATAACATAAATTAACCAAATTGTTGTATACCTGTTACTTTTCAGTTAACCAAATTATTATGTAACTGTTATTTTTTATTTTTTATGTAATAATATAACGTAATTGTTATAAATTCAATATGTGTTATTGTTGGGAATAAACGTGACAAGCAATTAAATATTTGAATGAAAAACAAATTTTGAGCTTATTTAATTATACAGTATCCTTCATAAGTTTGGGAATATTCTAAGTTTTACAGGTTTGTAAGTTATCTATAACGTATGTATGTATTTTTATTTCATCTTTTTTCAATTAAAGATTTAATAACATGCTATTAAAATATGGAATTTTAATTAAAATGCGATTTATACGAAATCTGATTCTTCGGTGCCATTTTATAATTTTTACGGAGTCTGAAATCAACTCGCGATTCAAATAGTTTACCACTTTTATAGAAACCGTTAAACTACAATAAATTAAATGACCTGTGAATATACAATGAACACAAGTACGAAGCTGTAAAACAATTGACAATATACATATATATAGACCAAAACGCGAAATTCAATCTTGAGCGCTTCAATGCTATGGAATGATTATCCAATATATTTTCGACATGTACACTCGCCGACTAAAAGGTTGCAACAGATTTTTTTCTATGGTTTTTGTAATGCAGCCTACTTACCAAGCGATTGGTCTTTACCTACAAATCCATAAATAAGAATCAATCGCTCGGTGAGCAGACTGCATTCCAAAACCCATTAAAAAAAGTGTTGCCACCTTTTAATCGGTGAGTATATAAGCATATAGATGTTCTACATAAATGTTTATCGTCATTTAGACGTCTTACGAAGTATTTAAACCAAAAATATATATAGATTGCTGTCATATAGCCATTAGCTTTCGTAAAACGTATGGTGTTCCCAAACTTATGAGGAGAGTACTGTCAAACACATAATCCCCTCCTCCTCTCACCCCCCCCCTCCTCTCANCCCATTACCCAACAATCAGCGTAACATAAAGGGAATGACCTGGAGGAATAGCTCAGTATCAGGCTGCTCCTCGCCCTGATGAAGTGAACTGGGAGTACAAATTAGTTCGGTCCGTTTTTTGTGTTCAAAAATGCATTTATTTCGAAACAAAATGAATGAACAGATTAATTAAAGTATTGTCCATCGCTGGCTACTACTTTTTTCCATCTCTCAGGCAATTTTCGAATTCCATCTCGAAAAAATCGTCTTTGGAGGCGATCCAATTTTGGAGAAGTGAACTTGCCAAATCGTGCTGCATCCTTCGGAACAACCAGTAATCAGAAGGAACAATATCCGGAGAATACGGTGGGTGCGGTAAAACATCCCATTTGAGCGTTTCCAAATATTTTTTTACGACTTTTGCGACATGAGGCCGAGCGTTGTCATGAAGAAAAATAACTTTATCATGTCTTTGCTCGTATTCCGGCCGTTTTTCTCTCAATGCGCGGCTCAAACGAATCAATTGTAGCCGATACCGATCGCCCATAATGGAATCGTCAGGTTTCAGCAGCTCATAGTAAACAACACCCTTTTGGTCTCACCAGATACAGAGCATAATTTTCGAACCATGAATGTTCGGCTTTGGTGTTGATGTTGAGGTCGATGGCAACGATTGACCGGGCTTAGCGTAGTATTTTTTCTTCTTGGGATTGTCGTAGAATATCCACTTCTCATCTCCAGTCACAATCCGATGCAAAAAACTTTTTCTTTGTTGTCTTTGAATCAGCTGTTCGCAAGTAAAAAATCGCCTTTCAACGTCTCTCGGTTTCAGTTCATAAGGCACCCAATTTCCTTGTTTTTGAATTATTCCCATGGCTCTTAATCATGCAGAAACGGCTTGTTGAGTTACTCCCAATGATTCTGCAAGTTCCTCTTGCGTTTGACTCTAATCTTCTTCGAGTAATGCCTCTAATTCTTCGAATTTTTTTGACTGTCCAGAGCGAGGCTTGTCTTCAACGTTGAAATCTCCATCCTTGAAACGTCGAAACCATTCCTTACATGATTTATCAGTTGGAGCAGTGTCACTATAAACTTCGACAAGCATTCGATGGGCTTCAGTTGCACTTTTCTTCCAATTAAAGTAGAAAATTAGAACCTCCCGCAAATGCTGCTTAGTTAACACAAAATTCGACATTTCAAACACAGTAAAAATCAAGGTTTTTGTATGAAACCTCAAAGCGATATAAACTGAATATTATTAGCAAATGTCTAACCTCTCTGAAAACGCCAAAATCAGCTGTCACTATGAACCATTTACAACAGCCGGAGCCATCTTTTAAAAAACGGACCGAACTAATTTGTACTCCCTAATTATTAATTATTTTTTTTATTGTGTTTCATGAAAATAACCTACAAATTTTTTTCTCAATAAATATATTGCATGTCATATTTAGGATTGATTTATTGTATATGATCAATTACAATCAAATGGAGGAGAATAATAATCCACTATAATTTGTCAATTCTTACGGAGAAAATTAACAGATTACGGCCTATTTATAAACTGGTCTTGGTCACGGACTTTGTTCAATTTCTACTATTAATCTGCTGGCAAAGCATGAATAGCAGGCTTTGTCATATTTCTGACATCTGATAATGTCAGATAATACAAACTTTGGATACAATTTATTGCTTTTTTGCAATAAAAAATTGGTAGCAGATCCTCAAATCTGTTTCCATAAGGCTTTGCTATTAGGAGGATACTGTAACCGAAGGTTACTCAGGGTCATGATCTTGACAATACATGTTAAGATCAAAATCATCGGATGGTAGTCCGTTATACTGTACATTTACTAAATTTTTTAATGCGTACTTTAAATCCATGAAAATGGATTGAATGGATTGAAATGGATTAGATCCGAGCTATCACTAGTTTAATATTCGAAAAAAAAACATTCATATTTAAGGATTACAAATTTTATTCCTAAGACATTTATAATAATTATACTTGAAATTAACTACTTTAAATTGGTATTAAAAAACGCACTTTAGTGGGATTCGAACCTGGGACTTCTGGATTATGAATCTTCCATGTTACCCGCTACACCACTTCTTCAATTAATAAATGTGTTATTCATTCTCTACTCCAATTACAACCAGTTAAACAGTACACAAAATTTTATAGATATAATAAAAATATCATCATTTAACAGATATAATATAATAAAATATAAACAATTTGCATTATAATGAGACAATATTGGGTAAGTGTCGAATAATCTAATCTCGCTTGGCTGATGTCACGCGCCGTGATCAGTGTAATATTCGGGCTATGTTTGACTTGGTTTGCGAATGTTCACATTGATCATTCATTTTACTTCTAATCAAAGAGAAACAAAAGAACATAGTTCAATTATTTTTACGTTACGACTTTTTTTGAACTAGTTGGATTAAAATGAAACATTTCCTACTTATAATTTTGAATAATTTAAGTAGCATTAAAAATAACACAAAAAGGGACCCACAAAATTAAAATAGTAAATATGTGTGACTTCAAGACAAATAAGAGTCCAAAAATAAAATAACAATAAAAATAGAAAAGCAAATGTTAGGATATAATTAACTGTTAGTGTAATCTAATTGCAATTGCGTTACATGTTTCGGCACATTACATATTTCGGCTGCAAATTCGAGCCCTCCTCAGATGACAGAACACAATACAAAAATACATTATAAAAAATATATAATATGTAAAACGAAGTGCAACCGGAAAAAGTCATACATAATATCATATCGAATGTGAAATCCGTGATGAAATACTTGAATCAGAGGAAACAAAAATTGCTCGCCAAGCTCGGTTGGAAGACTAATTGAAGAAACCTTTTTCGTTATGCTGTTGGAAAGAGAAAGGGAAAAGAAAAATTCAATGAAGGATAAAAATTCTTCACTTCCTCCCCCCTTTCCTCCACTCTCATTTTATCATGAACATAATTAAGAATTTATACGCAAAGCAATATCAACTCTCTCTGGACAATCCAAATGTCGATGATAAACATCCATGTATATGTCATCAGCAACAGTCAAAGAATATTCATAAGTCACAAAATAAATTAAAAACTCTTCATAAATCAAAAAGAAAGAAAATGCACTGATACTGAGACAAAATCATACGTCTAAGCGCTACGACAGATCAAACAATATTAAGAGTAAACTTGGTGACGCAGAATCATACATTGTTTACGATTGGAATGTAGGAAGGATGTAAGCCTACTGTGTCTGTTTGAAAATTAAGATCGTTCTTCTGTTTCCTGATATACAACATCAAACATTTATTATAACAAGTTTCTTTCACATTCCTCGTTTAAATACGTATATTGTCCCAGTCAAAATCATGGTCAAGTTCCAATCTATGGTCCGTTATTACTGATGTTGAAGATATGTTCCAACGTATATGATTCTGATGTTCAGAAATTCTTGTTTTCAATCTTCTTCCTATTTGACCCACATAAGAGCATCGCAATCTATACAGTTTATCTTATAGATAATGTTAGATCTCAAAAATGCAGACAAAGAGTCCTTGTATACCTTGATATATTTGCTAAGGTTGTTTGGGTTGAAGAAGAAAACCCTGATGTCATCCCCATTAAATCTCTTGAATTTCTCCGTAAGTGTTGTAACAAAAAGTACTGTAAGCCAAGCAGGCTTAGTCGTTGTTTGTATCGCTAACTGCTTTGTCTTTATTCTACGATTTAATATATTCTTGATTCTGTTGGTATTAAAAATAAATTTGAGAGGATAATCGTTTTCAATTAGAATGTTTATTATAAAAATTCTGATGTTTATTATAAAAATTGTTCTTTTCGTGAAACATAGAGTTAGACAATAAAAGAGCTTTATATATATATATACATATATATATATATATATATATTAATATNAAAGAAAGTTCAAAAATCTGCCAGAAGGTTTTTGATGCCAATCAAAAATTATTTGATTATTTTTGATAATGATACTGACATCTAAAAAATTCAAGGATTCTTTTCCAATTTGTAATGTGAATTGCAAACGTGTACGAAACAAATTAAAAATATGTAATAGTAAATCAATTTTAGATGTAAGAACCGCGCATAAGTCATCTACATAATGATAATAAAAAAGTATATCATCTTTAAAAATTATCAAGATCTCCAACTCCAGTCTCTGCATCACTAAATTCGCAACTACAGGAGACAAGGGTGAACTCATGGGCGTAGAAGTTCTGTTTATATTCGCGGTGCAAGCCTAATTTTAATGCCATCTTATTACTATTTTATAAAAAATAATCGCTAAAAAAATTTTTTTTTACATTTATGCACTTTCTAGTATTATTTTTAAATTTTTATTCATTAAAAAAATTCTCAAAAAATATCTTCAAAAATCGGTATTCTCAAACGTAAACGCCCCCTTAAAAAATGTTTCTTTCAATAAATGTGAATTTTTATATGCAATTTATGCTTATTATATTATCTTTTTCTACAATAGATAATCATAACCCATAATCGTAACCAAAAAAAAATTGAAATTTGAACGGGTACGGTCACCCTTATCAATAAAAGAGCTGAAACCGCTTGGATTTTGGACTTTTATGATCCTGAATAAAAAAAAAACTGAAAAAGATCGAAAAAAATCGAAACCGTTATCCGGTAAAAGGACCGGAATCGAAACCGAAACTGAAAATTGGATACAACTTCTAATCATGACCATATAGGACCGAAATTTCATTTTGGTCCCTGATTTAAATCCATTTCAATCCATTCTCGTTTACTAGGTTCCATTATATTATATTTGTATTTGGTGTTTGCTGAGACATATGTATTCATATGCAAACTATGAAATTTATAAATAAATGAATTAAAATCAATTATTTCATGTCTTTTATACCTATGCAAAAACAATTTTCAGGGAATGTATTTTGCATACTAATCTCAGAAAAGGTCTTTAAATTAATTCTAAGCGAAAACAAACAATTCATTTTCGCTTTGGAATTAATTCCAAGATATTTTCTGAAAATAGTATGTGCAAAAAGTATCAAATTAAGTCAGGTTAATTTATAGCAACATAACAATCACATTCTAGTTTTGTAACAATAACGAAACAAATTATAAAACTATTATATAATTATTATGTAACATCTAAAATTACGTGTTATATTTATATTATGTAGTTGCAATAATTCGTGAGTCCGAAATTACAATTAACGTGGACGTAAAATATTATGAACACGTTATATTATCTATTATTTTCCATTATATGGAAGCAATATAATAGTTATATATATGTGTTTGCTGGACTTCTATTATAATTTGATTCAGTATCCATTATTTTATTTTTTATATTATTTTAATTAAGGTCGTAGTTATATTGTGAAATGTAATCTGTTATGACAGAATGTCTCGGTGCATCAAGTTTTTTATTATTCATATGGTCTTTTATCTTTGTATCAATTTTCTTTTGGTTTGCCTCACGTATGTGACATCGCAATTACATGAAATCTTTATTAATCTTTAATGAACTACATTATTCTCGCTTGAAATTTCATTTTTGTTTTTGTGAACTCTTATGAACTTATTGAACTTATTGATGCATGTATAGCCTATTCTGTATACCGATTTGTTAATTAATCGTGTGGCGAACTTTGAAATACTGTGGATGAATGGAAGTATGAAAAACTTTTTTTTATGGTAGTCCAAGCGACAATACCATCCAAAAATTTAAGTTCCGTCGCAGCGCTCGGTGTCGATACCTTACTCCCAAAGAGAGAAAACTTTTGTTTGTGCCTATCCAAGGCCATACGTACACATGGAAAGAAAATGAATACTGATATGCAGACTAAGCATGAAGACTGTAACTGAATCGTAAGTCGTAGTTGTAGATTGACTAAAACATTGTTTTGACTTACGACTATTACTCACGTTTCATAATTCAATTACCATCTTTGTGCTGAAGCCCTAATGCTGCCAAATGCTCATCGTCCCTCCACTCCCCACTACTCTCTTCAGTCAGTATATGCTAAAAAAAATCGAAACATTGCGTTCTATTCTAAATAAACGATCAAATATTATGACCTTTTTTTATAATATCCTTCATTGCGTGCTCGTTTTTTAACAATAAGAATAGTACGGAGGTTATAATTAAATTCGACGTTAACTTGAGTTGCGTATATGCATCGTATTTAAAAATTGCATATTTTAATTGCAATTTTCTCAAAAACTAGATGGTCAATATGTTTTTAATTGCACATGGAGATCATTTCAATTTACTTGTATTCCAAATTTTAAGACATTCATAAGAAAATTATTTTCATGCTGGTACTACTTTTAACAGAAATTGATACATTTTTCTTTTTGTGATTTTTTTTTTCCGATGTTGTTAGAGACGATATTTTTAGAGAAAAATTTCTTAATTCTTGAATTGAGATGTCTAAATCTGGATATCCATTATCTGAAAGTGTTGATGCATTTTTTCAAATTCTTCTGATAAAATTTAGGGTGTGATAATAAAATTGCTCAATCAACCAAATTGTATATACATACATAGTGTCCGTTTCATGGTACCGGATGTGGCTAAACATGTAAGAGAGATATCTACTTGAATAAGTCTTTTTCGAAATCAATCCGCATTATATTGTTTCCTACCATTAATAAAAAATCTAGGAAATTTATATTGTGGTTGAAGTTAAGGTGAAATTGATCATATTCAAAGCTTTCTCCTCAAGATTCTGTAAGACAATATTCGTCACAATAGGCGACAGAAGAAAACCCATCGAGGTGCCGAACATTATTTATACACGATATTATTGAACTTGAAAAAAAAAATATATATATATATATGTGTAGATGATAGTACAAATTTAATTGTATATACAGGATGTTCAGCGTAATTCAGGATGGTCCGCACGATTTCTCAGATACTTTCGACAGTTAAAAAATAATTAAAAAGTAAATATTCATCTGTTTCATACAAATTACAATGCGATAAAAGAATTAGGAAAAAAATTTTTTTTCATAAAAAAATCAGTTAAATCATTAAATTTTTTAAATAACACCATACAATTTTTTCCATAATAATGCAGGAATCTTCAAGATAAATTCGAATCATTAGCGAAATATCACTTTTATTGATGTTTTATTAATTTTATTGATATTTAATATTAAATTTGTAACATTATTTGTATCAGCAGTACTTATAACCTCTAGAACACAGAACATGCAGCTGGTCACAGAAAGATTGCAACACTTTTTCTTGACGGGTTTCGGAACGCAGTTCGCTTTCCGAGTGATTGGTTCTTAATCATGGATCATCTATAAATAAGAATCAATCGCTCGATGAGCAAGCTATATTCCAAAACCCATTGAAAAAAAGTATTACGACGAAAAAAAAGTATTACTTTCTATGACCGGCTGTACATACATACATGTACTTATTTAATAAAATATGCAATAAAATCAATAAAACGTCAATAAAGTGACATTTCGGCAGTGATTTAAATTCGTCTTAAAGACTCCTACAATATTATGAAAAAAATTGTATGGTGCTATTTTTTAAAATTTAAAATGACTGATTTCCTTATGAAAAAAAATTGTTTTAATTTTTTTATTTATATTTATTTATGTTGTAACCTATATAAAACAGTCAAATATTCACCCTTCAATCTTTTTTTTAATTATTGGAAGTGTTTGAAAAATCGGACGTTACGCTGAACACCCTGTATAAACTCCGTCCTCGGATCGAGGTCCTTTCTTCTTTTTTGTCTTGTCATCTTTTGTTAATCTCTCAATCACAAGATCTTGAGGAACATTAGTAAATAATGATAATATCCAATAAAATTAGAATGTCAGATTTATTAATTTTTTTTTACCACAAAGTTGCTTCTAAAAATTGAAACTTACTGTTAAAAAAAAATTTTGACAGAAAAATTTTGGGCAAAAATTGGCTAACTTTGACTGACGGTAACATTGCGAAAAATGATCGTAGAATAACGTTTTTTT
>JAANIC010006768.1:255810-268762 GCA_017607545.1 Acromyrmex charruanus
GAAAATAGTTCTGATTGAAGTCGAGAGCTATCATGTATGCGAAAATCTTAAAGAAAAAGAAAACGCCACATTACATGTTGCGTCTTGCAGAACATCATAAAATATGCATATAAATGAATAAAAAACGTTTTATATCAAAATGAAAAAATAGACAATCTTATAAGTATACATTCACTTGTAATTCTTTGACTTCAATGAAAGAAAAAGAATTGGAATTTATGGCACTACTGTCTACTGTGTCAGTTCTGAAACTAATTTTTGCTCACTTTATGAAGAGTTAGTTATTGCAAAATTGTAAATACTATTATAAGAACTGCTATATTTTATCTAATAGAAGGAAGACTTTCTAGTTTGTATTTATGTTTTTTAGTCTTATTTTTAACTTCTGTTTAAAAAATATTGTCCGAAAATAAGATGATACGTCGATATGACCTTTCTCTATTAATTAAAAAGTTTTAGAAAAACAGAGGAATTTTTATCAAGAGATAGCGGAGATCAGGAAACGCGGTAGCATCTCCCGTCAAGTATATTTTTGAAATTCGAAACATTAAAAACATTCTTTTATATTATTATTGACATTACAATGTATGAAAAGGACTACCATGAAAGAAACGCTACAACATTTCCTTTACAAGATAGTAAAAAATTATGTAGTAAACTTATGTAGTAAAAAATTATTATTTTGTTTAAATAAATTGATATTATAAAAAATTTAAATATTGGGGAAGAATATAGATTTTTACAATTAAAATGAGATAACAACTATGTCCGTAAGTGAACTTGATGCTTAGATATTAATATATGCATACTTTTTTCTGCCCAATTTCAGTCATTCAGATATACTGTTATCGTCATCGTCGCCGTTGTTGTCATCATCGTCTTCTTCTTTATAAAATCTTGTCCCCCTTTAAAAAATTGTGTCCTCTTCGGTTTTCACGCTACTAGATATACGAGGATAAGTCAATAAGTTTTTAGAAAAACATAGTAAAACATTTTTTTTTATCGATTCATTTTTATTTCTCAACATAGTCTTCTTTCAGCTCGATACACTTGATCCAATGATTCTCCAACTTTTTCAAGCCGTCCGAATAATATGATTTGTCCAACCCTTCAAAATAAGCCTGTTTCGGCAATGAGCTGCTCTTTGATGGTGAATCTCTTTCCTCTGAACTATTTCTTTAGGTTTGGAAACAAGAAATAGTCGCAGAGGGCTAAATCTAGCGAATATACTGGATGGGGAAGCAATTCGTAGCGGAATTCGTTGAATTTGGCCATCAGTGCCGGGCAGGTGTGAACTCGTGCATTGTCTTGATGGAAGAGCACTTTCTTCTTCGCCAAATGGGAACGTTTTTTCTTTAAAATGTTGTTGAAACGATCCAATAAGACTGCGTAGTAATCGCCTTTGATCGTTTGCTTCGACAGAAGGTAATCGATATGAATTATACCGCGTGCATCTCAAAAAACTGTGGCCATCATCTTTCCGACCGACTTCATGGTCTTCGCCTTCTTCGGAGTTGGTTCACTCGGTGAAGTCCATTGTTTTGAAGTCCACTGTTCCTTCGTCTCGGGCGTAATGGATCCATGTTTCGTCCACAATAATGAATTGACGCAGAAATTCATGTGGATTACGTTGAAACATCTCCAAATATTGTTTTGAAATCGTCACACGGTTGCGCTTATGGTCCACAGTGAGCAAACGCGGCATCCATCTTACCGATAGCTTTTTCATACCCAATTGTTCGTGCAAAATTGAAATCACTGTGACTATACCTGTGGTCTCAACAAGCTCGCGCATTTTCACTCGTTGATCAGTCAAAACAATATCGTGGACTTTATCGATGATTTCTGGCGTAGCAGTTTCAATTGGACGTCCCGAACGAGGTGCATCACATGTGGATGTACGACCACGTTTAAATTCATTCATCCAATCGTATACAGTCGCAAACGCTGGTGCAGATGTGCTGTGAACATTATCCAACTCGGCTTTGATTTCTTTCGGCGTTAAACTTTTCATATGTTTGATCACTGCACGAAACTCGTTTTTTTTCATTTTGCAAAAAATACAAAGTTCGCTTTAATCGTCTACAGAAATGAAATTACGAGATGAATTCCGCTTAAAATTTGACAGTAATCAGCTGAAAGATGCTACTTGTCAAAAAGTAATGTGACATGACACTGCGAGTGCCCTCTGACAGATTTTCTAAGAACTTATTGACTTGCCCTCGTATGTTAAAAATGTAAAAAAAGGCGTCAAGTATATTTTATAAAACAAATCAATGATAACGTCATAAAGAAATAAGTAAAATCAAAATAATATTTCAAGTATCTTTATTTAAAAAATCCTATAGAACACAGTTCTCCGAGCAGCATCTTGAAGACATCCTTATGATATAGTTCTTTAAGACTGTGCTGGGATAATTTTTCACATTTATTGTATAATAGACTATACAAAATACGGATAATATTTAAAGTGTATTTAAAGTATAAAAACACATTAAAATAAGAAAGCGCAATAGATAGTGTAATGAGAGGAGTAGAAATTGAAAAGGAATTTTTACATCGATATAATAAATGCAGAGATACAAATGGAAATGAGCAAGCTGTCCAGCAGCATACTTGACGCGTCTATCTTGTTCATAATTCGATTCATATAAATAATTCAGTAAATTATAATATTTTATTATAATTAAACTATTTTTCGCAAATTAAAGAAATTTTATATATATTCAAGTTAGTGTTTTAGTATTGACATCTCATATTCAACAGATATATTTCTAAACAAATATTTTTCTAGAGATCTGAGTATGATCTTTTCTAGAGTATCTGAGATACTCTTAAATTTTTTTACTGTAGTAATAGAATTTGATGTATTGCAGTGGCATTAGCAGTTATTAATCGTCATAATCTGGAGACACGGTAATGTCTCGACGCTAAGCCAAGCACAGCGACACTGCCATACTACTTTACGCGAGCCGGCGAGTTGTGAGGGATAGAGATTATTGGATCTCAATAAGGGCTGAACCAATCAAGTTCTAAGTGTACAATCGATTGCATCCGGAATACATAATGAAAGTGTTTTTATTTTTTCCCTACGTGTCCCACGAGCAGAGATGTTGCGATGCAAAATCTGAATCTTTGATTTTAAGATACTTCATTTGTCATTATTATTAACGTCGTCGATCAGAGAAGAAATGTACGGTTCGTTTTTTCGATAATAGATGCCTTTTGATTTTATATCTATCTAACCAGCAAACTAGCGTTGGCATTATTGGCAACATTGCACGTGACCACACATGATGGTATGACGTATGGAATAAGAATATAAGATATTTCATTGCGCATAATGGCCGACAGACTAAATTAGGACAACCAATCAAATGCTTATTCTAAATTTAGGACAAATTTTTGATTAATCAAAGAGCAGCTACCCTGTAGAAGACGATTGCGCACCCTTTGGAATGAAATACCTTATATATTCTTATACTATGGTATGATGGCTGTGACGAGCATGGCGTAAATTATGCAAGATGAAATATCGAGAAATTGTGTCTAGGTATTCGCCGTCGAGAAATTAAGTGTCTAGGTGTTTTACGTGTTTGTCATCGAGGAACTGACAAGGGAAGGTTAATAATTGTCCGAAACCGATTCTCCATGAGATATATTATTAAACACAAAAATATAAGAGACATGTATTTTTTTATACGTGCGCTAACTCATGTTTAAGTGAAACATCCTTTTAAAGAAAAACGGTATTTTTCAATATCGTCGGAAGTATAAAAGAAAAAAATATTCTATACAAAGTTATACAGTTTCAAAAGTACTTTAAAGTTATAGATAAAAAAATGTGTTTATTTTTTTGTTTAACAAAATACCCCTACCACCCAATTTTTTTAAATTTTCAAATTTTTTTTACCAAATTAAAGATTATTTTTTTACGAATTCAACCATGTATAATAAAGTTATATTACAACATATCATTTTCGAGAATTAATTATTAACGCTTCCGTATATACGTAATCCATGCTCATATGCGTAAGTAATTATCGTCCGAACAGTAAAATATATGAAAACTTAAAAAGATGTCTTAAGTAAAATTTGTATAGTTTTCTATATGCTTTATTATATATGTATTTAAATTTTATATATAATATATATATGTATGTATATGTATTTAGATTTTCTAAATATATAATATTTTTAAGATATATATACATTAGACTGACAAGAAAAAAAATTTTTTTTTAATCGGTCTCTCAGCTCAAAAGCTTCCATTTCATATCAAAAGAACACCTCTAAATTTTTATTAAAAAATATAAAAATTTAGAGGTCGCTAGCGAGCGATTTTTATATTAAAGTTTCAATTTTCTTTAATACATATTTGATGTAAAAATGGCTTAATCCGGATTTTAAATGTGATACTATATGTCTTTTTGATCGCTGAACACGATGCAATAATTTATTTAGCTCTACGATATACGCCTTAAGAAATACAGCCCTATTATGTAAAAAAAATGACCAAATTTCGAGTTCAAAGTCGATTTTAGCAAGGTTCCAAATGTCCAAATGTTCAAATAGATTGTTAAGAACGTTTTTAAAAATAGAAAAAATTTTTTTACAAGTTCTAAAGTATATCGCTCTTGACATCCTCAAATGAAGTGCTTCAATTTAACAATATAAAATTGTTTATTAGAAAATGAAATGAGTACATAATAATAAAAATATGATTGAATTAATTGAAATAAACTACCTCATTTCATTCTTAAAAACGTATTAATAATCCAGTTATATGAAACTTTTAAAGACCCTGTAGGAGGTTCCGAGTGTTTCCCTGTAGGAGGTTTTTTGTTCTAGGTGAATAGACCTACAATTTAAGGGGAGTAACAATCCATTTGAACACTTAGAACCTTGCTAAAATCGATTTTGAAAAAAAAAATTTGGTCATTTTTTCACATTACTTGGGCAGTATTTCTTAAGGCGTATATCGTAGAGCTAAATAAATTATTGCATCGTGTTTAGCGATCAAAAAGACATACAGTACCATATTTAAAATCTGAATTAAGCCATTTTTGCATCAAATCAAACATGTATTAAAGAAAATCGAAATTTAAAAATCGCTTACTAGCGACCTCTAAATCTTAATATTTTTAAATAAAAATTTAGGAGTATTCTTTTGGCATGAAATGGAAGCTTTTGAGCTAAGAAGCCGATTGAAAAAAAAAATTTTTTTGTTGTTAGTCTAATATACATATTAACACTATTATTATTTCTTTGACATTTACGAGTATCTAAATTCTAAACAAAAACGTAAGGTTCATAACATACTCTCGTAAGATTTATAAGAATTTTGAACTGTTTATATCTTTATACGATTTTTATAGACAGCTTTTTACTAGCCATAAGATTTACAAAAACTCGTAAATATTTACGAAGAATCTTACGTCTTACGCATAAAATTAGAATACGGGTTATAAGTTCTTACGAGTTTTACGAGAACAAGTTACGAGTCTTACGATTCTGCTTAGAATTGACCTATTAATTTTTTCTATGAATAAAAATTAAAAATTATTTTATTCCGAATCCATTTTTTTATAATAAAATTATTGTATAAGATTGAATCTTTAAAAAATAAATTTTTAAAAAATTGTTGTATTTAGAAATACATTGAATTGTTAGAAAATTTATATTTAATAATTATATTTAATATATAGTATATAAAGTATATTTAAATTGTTAGAAAATCTCGCGTCTAAAACATTATGTTAATGAGATATATAAGAAATAACCTTCTAAATCACGTATCAGAGTTGTGATATATTTTTCAAAGAAAGAATAAGTTTCTTGGAATAGATGATAGAAATAACTGTGAACATCTTATTTACTTGTCATTTATGTAATAGTTTCTAAACGTACTTAATAATGAAATAATTTCTAAATGTTTATATACAATAAATTTATATTTTGTATCGTTTACTCATTATATTCAATACAATAATAATACTCGATAAAAAAATGTTTTAAACATAATGACTTCTTGCATAAACATCTTACTGCAACTTTCGATATAACATGTTGTTGAACTTTTGTCGAAACTAAAGTCTACTGGATTTTCAAATTCTTCTGGTCTTTCGTTTGTATAACCACTTTTAAACCACGAATATTTAAATAACTGTGATATCGTGGAGATGACAATTGATTATCAGAGATGGTAATTTTATTATATTATTTCTTTCATGTAAATTTATCTTACTTTCCAATAGTAAAACAATATCTGGAAATCTTTTAGCAAAATTTTTCCAAATTCTAAATCCGTAAACATCTAATAGTTGTATTTTTCCTGTAATGCCTTTCGGTATAATCATAGTAGTAATATGTTTTCCTGCAGATGTTAAATCTGAAATAATATTGGGACAATGTCCAGTCCATGAATCGATAAAAAGAACGCTATTAGAATCAATGTTTGGAAAATAAGCTTCTTTTAACCACATTTTATAATAAAATGGTCTGTAAGAAATATAAATGTTAAATTAATAGCTATTTTATGACTGTTATGAGATTTTTAAATAAAATATAAAATATATCATAGAAATTATAATTTACATAGAGATTATAATTTCATTATATTACTTCGTTTATGCAAATTTATATTTACTTTTAATAGTAAAACAGTATCTAAAAATCTGTTGTGAAAGAAAATTTATTTAATTACTTGAAGTCATTTTACCAGATTTAGATGCTTTTATAATAATATTCATTGGTATAAATAATGTTTCTTGTACTCTTGATCCAAATATACCATTAGTTTCTTTTAATACAATAAATAAAGGTGACAGCAAATTTCTATTACACGATATTATTGGTTGTATGGTATATGTGTTGTTGATGATTACGTAACACACTCTACTTTCTTTATTCCTTAATTAGACAATGATCTTCCAGAATGAATTTCCAATTGGAAACCACTTTAATCAGAATTAAAAACATTTTCAGATTCAAATTATTCGATAAGTGATTTCACTGTTTTCAGAAAATCATCAGTTGTATATTGAAAATTAACAGAATCTTCTATTGTTCTTCTAGTTACAAATTTTGTAATTTTTCTCGAAACAATTCGGTGGAACTTTTTGAATCTTAATACCCAACTTTGAGATGTTTTAATTATAGGATTTAAATATTTTATTTCTTCTTAAGCATGTAAAACCCATCTTTGTAAATCGATATCATGAACTATGAATCCTGATGAATTCAACAGCTATAGTAAATTTATCATGTGTAAATTTGGAGATGTAAGATAATTTTTTTATACAATTTCCACCTGAATGTAATTGTTCTTCCCATCATCTTAATTGACGTTCATATAAAACTCTTCTAAATTTAGTTTGCATTTATTTGATTTTAGCGGACGATTCCTTTTGTTGTTATTTTTTTCATTAATATATCAATTCCGCCAATACTCAACAGCTCGTCTTTTATAAGAACTGTCAAAGTCTGCATCATTTGAACATTGAGGATGAGAATTTAAATTATCTTCACACCATGTTTCTTCGTCATCTTCAAATATTTCAGAATTTATGTAATTTATAAGGTTCTTCTAACCGAGATAGATTTTTTTCTGTTACTTCCAACCTATTATGATGAAAAATGCTACCCAACAATAATTTTTGTATGTGTTCTTTTAATTTTATTTCTGCTTCAGTGACTAGTGTTTCTGTTAGATATATTGAACTTATGATAATAAAAGTTTAACAATATTAAGTGGATTGATCATGTCTAAAAATGTCCAACTTTGCTTTGTATCCTAATATAAAAACAATTTAGCAAATTGTATAGATATGATTATGACAGAACGACTGCACTGACTGAACGTAAGACTACGTAAATATTCTTATACTGTCCACTTATTATAATTGTATGTATATATGCACTTATATTACTTCACAGTTATTCCTATCATCTATTACAAGAAACTTATCTTTTCTAAATATGTCACGATTCTGATACATGATACGTGATTTAAAAGGTTATTTCTTATATCTCATTGCACACGATTCAGACGCAAGATTTTCTAACAATTTAAGTATACTTCAAATTTATATATATATATATATATATATATATTAAAAATAGTTATTAAATACATATTTTCTAACAATTCAATGTATTTTTAAATGCAACAATTTTTTAAAAACTTATTTTTTAAAGATTCAATCTTATACAATAATTTTATTATAAAAGAATTGGAATAAAATGAATTTGGAATAAAATTATTTTTAATTTTTATTCAGAGAAGAAATTATTAAAAGGTTAATTCTAAGCAAAATCATATGACTTATAACTTGTTCACGTAAAACTCGTAAGAATTTAATTAGTATTCTAATTTTATGCGTATATATCGTAAGACGTAAGATTATTCATAAATATTTACGATTTCTTGTAAACCTTATGGTTAGTAAAAAATTGTCTGTAAAAATATCGTATAAAGGTATAAACATTTCATATTCTTATAAATCTTACGAGAATATGTTACGAACCTTACAATATTGTTTAGAATTTAGGCATAAATGTCAAAGAAATAATAACATGGTTAATATACAGGGTATATACAGGGTGAATATATGATCCCACTTGTCCCGAGTAGGTAGAGCGGACTAAACTGAGTAGGAAAGTCCTCTACTATTTTGCAATGCTCGTAATAATTAACGAGATATTAACGTTTAAAGATAGCCGAATACGCGCCTCCGCCCGACCTACTATTGTTGAAGGTACGGCCCACTGAGCGCACGGCGCGCGGACTTCTAAGCTCGAACGGCGTGGCGCGCCTGCTAGGCCATTCCCGCTCCTTGCGGCTCAACTTTTCCTTGTACTCTGTACAACTTTTGTTTAAAATATTTTTTTCTATCTTCTATATTTCGCCTTGACGATATTCGCCTTGAAAGAAAAATACTGTTTTTTTTTAAAAGGGTGTTTCATCTCTTAAACGTGAGTTAGTGCACGTATAAAAAAATATGTGGCTCTTAGATTTTCGTGTCTAAAATATCTCGTGGAGAATCAAATCGGTTCCGGACAGTTGTAAACCTTCTCTTTGAGTGTCCATTTGCTACCGAAGAATTATATGTCTAGTTTATTCAGTTAATATCGAGATTATCGTCGAGGAACTGTGACTACATTTATATGGGACCCTTAATCGAATTTAATAATATTGATAAAAATATTCAATCGATGCGTTTTCGCATAAAAATAAGTATGTTTGATAAAAAAAAGGTATCATTCTGCCTCATGAACATGAGTCATTGATTAGTCGATGATTATTCAGGTTAAGAAATTTGTCACAGCGACAAAGTACTGCGATGCAATACACTGCGGACACTGCAGTAACATTTTCATTTCTCTGCTTTAAAATATAAGAAAGTAACTTGTATTCTTAAAGCAGAAAATATGTTTTAAAGCAGAGGATTTCACAGTATTTCGTGGCTGTGACAGAGTTCCTTGATAACTTGAATAATAATTGACTTTAACGATTAATCGGTTCACGAGGCAGATCGACATTTTTTTCTTTTTTACACAAAAGCATGTCGATTGAGTATATTTTTATCAATCAAGTAATTTTTAACATAATGGGTGTATTCAGAAGTACTCACTGAACGTATTTATTAAACCTTATTGTAGAATATGTGTTAGAGAGCGTTTATATATTGGCCGTAATCGTATGCCGTCATCTATAAAAATAAAAATTGACTTATAACTTTCGAATATTCCCTCTCAAATGAGAAAGGAATACTCGACTGTAATTGGTCAATTACAGATTTCGGTATACAGCATATGGTTACGGCCAATATAAACGTTCTCTTAGGGTGAAATCATACAATGTGGAAAAGGCCTGCAGAATAGAGAATGCGTCGAAACAACCAATTACCGTTTGGAATAACACAGAATAACGCTGATTGCTTCTATGATGCATTTTCTATTCCGCAGTCGTATTTCCTGCACCACGTGAAATCACAGGATGCGGAATAAGACTGCGGAATAGAGAATGCATTATTGAAGTAACCAATCAGCATTTGATATTGCGGAATAACGAGTGAGTCATTGTTCTTGTAATAAACCGTCGTATTTTGAAAGATTAAAATAATTTGATGCTGATTAATATGATGAAATTGCATAATGTTGAGACGAATAAAGCAAAATGACAAAATTTGAGTGCACGAATATAGATACCAAGATCAAAAAAACAATGACGCATTAGGTGCGACTTCAGTGTGCCCTTTTCCGCACTTTTCCTTCATGTAAGTTTTGTGTGCTATGTTCACACGATGCGGAAAAATGATAGTAAATGCGTTAAAGCAGTTAAAAAAAAAAATGTTATCCGATTGTAAATATTAATTGTAAAATATTAAATACTACAGTGATAATTGTTTTTACAATTTGAAAAATCATACTTTATTTTAATAAACAAATTGTGTTAATATAAAGTTAGTAGTTTTTAAATTATATTCAGACTGGATACATATTTGACGCATCATGTGAACATAACTTGCGTGATGGAAAAGTGCAGATTAGCGCTGATTGATTCAATGACACATTTTCTATTCCGCAGTCCTATTCCGCACCATGTGATTTCACCCTTAGAGCTACCGCAGACAAAATTTCTGTAACAGTAACTTTAAGACGTGAACTTTGTGACTTAAGTTGATGAGCTAGGATACTGTTTTAGATTACGAGAAATAGCAGTAAACAAGTCAACCGGTTGAAATTTGCTTTATGGATAAGTTTACTGCTATTTCTATTTCCGTCAGATTACGTACAAAGCAGTATCCTGATTGGCTCATCGCCTTAAGCTTACTGTTACGCTTACTGTACCCCTAACGGCTATCACAGACACAATTAAGTAACAGTAAGCATAAGGTGTAAACTTAAGCCGATGAGCCAATCAGGATACTGCTTTAGATTTACGTAATCTGACGGAAATAGAAATAGCAGTAAACTTATCCATAAAGCAAATTTCAACTGGTTGAAATTTGTCTTATGGATAAGTTTACTGCTATTCCTCATAATCTAAAACAGTATCCTGATTGGCTCATCAACTTAAGTACACGTCTTAAAGTTATTGT
This sequence comes from Acromyrmex charruanus, assembly GCA_017607545.1. Lineage (NCBI taxonomy): Eukaryota > Metazoa > Arthropoda > Insecta > Hymenoptera > Formicidae > Acromyrmex > Acromyrmex charruanus. The sequence goes on from JAANIC010006768.1 coordinate 266,916, forward strand.
TACAGAAATTTTGTGTGCGGCAGTCCTTACTCCGCATCTCCAATAGATTTTTAAGCCTTAAGTCGTAAGAAATGGACGAATCACATGTTTGTCGTAATTGTTGATCAATTACTCTTCTCGCATTCGGTTGTAGTTGGTCAATTTCTTATGGCTTCAGGCTTAAAATACCTATTGCAAATCCAAACTTATGGCTTTTATGATTAAGGCTGTTACACAATAAGGCCACAAGCTGTAAACCATCAGAAATTAATCAGTCATAGTCGATTATTTTTCTCATATTCGACTGTAATTAGTCAATTTCTTTCGGATCCTATTGTATAACAGGCTTAAGGCAGCAACACGGACTATTGCATAACGCAGAACGCATAGTGCAATCAACTAATCAGAATCCTTCCTTTCCTCCCATTTTATGGAAAAAGAAAAATTTTGATTGGTGGATTCTCTAATGCACTGTGCACTACGCATTGCAGAAGTCTTAGCTACAGTCTATAGTTACGCAATTTTGTCTGCGGTTATGCTAATGCCTATTGCACATTGGACGCGATGAATGCTGAGCAATATTCCAAGTATATAATGAAATGTTTGCTTTGCATCGTCACGTGAGAAAAAGCAGAGCTTTCATTGAATATCGCTTGTTCACCGCTTATCGCGTCTAGTGTAGTAGGCATGAAAATTCTCTAAGTTCCAGAGATGCGGTAATTGGCATAAAACAACGAAAATTATTTAGGCACCAGATTCACCAAAGGAATGCACATTACTATTGATGTATTCTTCTACATCTGATTGGATTTAAAATCTGATTGGATTTAAAAGAATAATCAATAACAGCGAGTGCTCACTCAGCTATTGAGTCTGATGAATGCAACCTATCTATAAGATCTTGTAATACAATAGAAGGAATAAGGAATTAGAAATAAGGAATAATAATTTCCTATCAAAAATCAGATACATTGAAACATACGGTTTCGGATAGGTTGAAATCATTATTCCTTACTCTTAATTTCTTAGTCTTGCTTATTGTGCGCAGCCCTTTACGGGCTGCGCTCGTAATACAAGGAATAAGAAATAATGATTTCAATCTATCAGAAACAGCGTATTCAGGTGTATTGGATTATGTGTTCTTTAGTTTAATACAGATTTATTTGTTGTAAAAGTTTAGTGCATAAAAGTGCACGAAAGGACATGTAAATACAATTGCAAAGATAAACCACCATGCTCGAATACGTGCACTTCCGCTATTTTGACTAGCATTTCTGGAAATCAATTGCGATACTTTATCAACTCTTAAAAAATTATTACGTGAAAATTATTGTCACAAAATTTACTTAACCTTAATAATGATATGCATCATTTGTATAAAAGATTTGGTATCAATGGTGCTAAGTTAAATTCTGTCTTCTTATTCCAGCCTCCTAAAAAAATGTAATATCTAGTAACTTTAATTTTCTTTATAAATTTTGTTTGATTGAATACAAATGACCATCGTCATGATATTTATGTCACAAAATTTACTTAACCCTAATGATATGTATAAAAGATTTGATATCAATGACAGGCACCAAGTTAAATTCTAGTCCTCTTATTTCAGCGTTCTAAAAAAAAAGTAATACTACTGCTTTCTTATTCCAGCCTCCTAAAAAAGTACCTAGTAACTTTAAAAATATTCTTATTAAATACAGATGACCATCGTCATGATATTTATCTTCATATTTTTATATTATTATACTGTTATAAAACGGGAGTGCTGGTCGGAATTTTTAAATCTATGAAATAAATATATAATAGTAATCTATAAAATAGATATATGAAATAGTATATATGAAATAATATAAAATATAATAGTATAT
>JAANIC010006768.1:268909-301366 GCA_017607545.1 Acromyrmex charruanus
ATATGAAATAGTATAAAAATATATATGAAATAAATATATGAAATAGTAATAATATAAATAGTATAATAATATAAAAATATCAAGATAAATATCATGACGATGGTCATCTGTAATTAATGAGAATATTTTTAAAGATTAAAGTTACTAGATACTTTTTTTAGGAGGCTGGAATAAGAAAGTAGTAGAATTTAATTTACTTAACCCTAGTGATATGTGTATCATTTATATAAAAGATTTAATACCACAACTGGCTCCAAGTTAAATTCTACTAATGCAATGTCAATTTATTACTAGTATATAGATGACCATCGTCATGATACAATATTTATTAATAAACTTAAAAAGAAAGTTATAATAACTATAATAATATACAAACTTACCTTTTTAAAAAAAAGATAAAGAAAGCGCTAAGCGTGCGTGTTTCTCGAAAAGAAGCGAAAAGAAGCATTTGTATATTTGTATTTGTAAAACCTAAATGATGCGTATTGAAAAAAAACTGCTGTATCAAATTAAAAAATAAAACTCAAGTGATATTTCACTAAGGGATATGTAACGTATGTTTTAAAAGTATAGCAAAAATAATATAATATTTTTACTAACAATAAGTAATACCAATTACATAAATATACAAAAATATAAATAAAATATAAATAATACTTGATAAGGAAAGATTTCTTAATAAACATTTAAATTCAGAAGTGCTTCATATATTCATGCAGAAAAATGAACTTAATTTAAAAACAGACACAGAATGCTTACATTATTCTTATACTTCCTTATTAGACACGTTAAAACAATATTGAGATTTTAAAAAGTTATAGGTTGACTCTCTTATTATTATTTATTGTCATTGCTTGTTTATAAATCCCCTTATTACTTTATTATTAACGTTCAATTTCAAACGACACGTTAAGATGAACTGACACGAATCCGAGAAACGATTTGTGGTAATTTATATCTCATGAAAATTGTGAATCAATGTTTGTGAACTTCTTTGTTTGAGGTGAGTCACACGAGTATTACTGATTTTTAATTATTGAACTAACAGTAAAATGATAATAATTTATATAGCGTATTGATTACTGCATTTCTGCCAATCTGCGAGTGACTTATTTTCAACGAGGTATTATATTCTACTTTTTCGCTGAAGATGACTCCAAAATGAGCCGAAACGTTCGATATAATAAATGAAGACAACCGCCAACACTTGAATATTATCTACATCTCCTAATTCTTCGCTCTTACATCAGCGTTAGACTCTCATTAGCCTTGTTCTAATTATTGTTAATAAGTGATATAATTTATATCTTTTTGTATTTTTATTGAAGTTTCTTATTTGAACCTCGCAAAAAAACTGATAGTAATTTAACTTCATAAATTACAAACATAAAAATAAAAGATATGGTATCAGTAACTAATATCAAGTTAAAGAAAGATTCAAAATCAACAACTGGTGGCAAATTGAATTTTATTACTCTCTTATTCCAACCTACCAAAAAGAAAATAATACTAAAATAATAAGTACTATGTCTCGGTAGTTTAAAGGCTTAGGACGGAATACAAGAGGTGCGGATTTGACTCCCGGTTGAGGTAATATTTTTCGCAATAAGAATTAATTATTTACAGATTTTAATATGTTATTCAACATTATTAAGATCGTTTCGAAGATGCGAATAAGCATAAAAAAAGTGGAGTAAAAAATGCTCGTATATTTTCTTAAAAAATTAACACAATGGCTTATTTCTATAGTTAAAGCTATAATTAAAGCTATAATTAAATTAACTTTAAATTAATGTAATTAACAGACATTTTGGCTTACAAAGCCTTCTTCAGTGTTACAACGCAGAAATACAATCTTACATTAACGAATATAGAATAATGGATACCAAATAACGGATTTAAAAACACTCAATGGTGAAGTATCAAAATAATAAATATATATATATAAAAGAATATAAAAAAATATATAAAAATTCGAACGTCTAGTATCCCTCCAGATGACAAAAGCTAGGAACATTTGGATACTTTACAGTAGATCAATTATGTTCATCGATAAAATAGATTTGCCAAATTGGGTTGATATCGAGAATCACCAGTTTGTCACAGACCTGTATCAAACGATTTGAGAATTCTTTAATTACAAGTATTTTATGATATTCCATAGAACAAATAGATTTAAGATAATATATTATTAGTGTGAAAAAGAGGTATAGAATCAAATAATAACTTATGGTAATTTATATAAAATACTGTAATCTAAACTCTCCATCAAAGATTCGATTAAGTACAATAAAGATACTGACTGTTGTCGTTTGAAAATTAACTAATGTGAAGTGTAGGTCAAATAAAAATAAATCAATGAAATTGAATGTAAAAACAAGTCTGTTCAAAACTGTGACCATTTATATTCTCGTATATCGTCAAGTATGTTGAAATAAGAGTTATCCAATAACTCAATATCTTTCATTAAATTTAAATCTTTTTTTTTTCTTTAATGTATATCATTTCAGAATTATTTCTTTTACGATAATTTTTTTCAAAATCAAGAATATTAATTTTCTCCCAATTAAAGTCGTGATTAGTTTCTGATATGTTTCGAGGTTACTGGACTAGTCTAATTTTATATTATTGCGATGTTCTTTAATTCTTGTCTGCAATTGTCTCTTCGTTTGGCCAACATATCATGCATCGCAGTTATTACAGTTTATTTTATATATGACGTTATTATTTTTATCATGTTGATTTTTGTCCTTATGAACTTTAATAAATTTATTAAGCTTGTTTAAGTAGCTATATTCAATCATGTTTTTAGATTTATTAATAAACTTAGTAATGTTATTAGAAATAGATCTTATATATGGGAAAACCATTATCTCTTTTAAAACTGCATCAGTGTCAATGTTATCTGAGATGGTGTTATTAACCATCGTGGATTTTTTTACAAGTCAGACTTTTTATCTTTTTGTTAATATAATAAAAAATCATTCCTAGAGGATAACCGTTATCCTTCAAATTCTCTATTCTATATTATTATTATAAATTCTATATTCTTATTATAGAATGTAGAATCTGACAATAAGATCGCTCTATCAACTAAGCTATTTATGGTCCCTATTTTATGCGGGATTCGTGACATGTTGATTCGAATAGAACGATAAATATCTACCCGAGAACGTTTTCTTATAATATCAATCTAAAATAATTGTATTGTTTTTATTGATGATCGATAAATCCAAAAAATTCAGACAATGGTTTTCCTCATATTCAGTAGTGAATTTAAATCTATCATGCTGATCATTGAATGAATTAAAAATTTGAGTGACCTTATCTTTAGGTGCAATCATAAAGACATTATCAACATATCTAAAATGCAGAAATTCGAAATTGTAAAGAATTTAACACTCTCTCTTTTAAATCCTCCATGACAATGGAAAATAGAGGAAAGGGAGAAACCCATAGGCGTGTCAAAAGTTTGTTTGTAAATAATCCCATTAAAAGTAAAATATGTCGATGTTAAGACAAATTTGACTGCATTAATGAATTCATTCTTTGAAATGTTTGTGGCACCTTTAATAGAGTCCCACCTTCCCACCAATCCATCCAGCACAACATCTAATGGTACATTAGTGAACAGAGAAGTAACATCTAATGAAACCATTATCTCTGTTTTGTCAAACGTCATTCCAGTTAATTTATTATGAAATTCAAAATCAATTTTATTTGACCTACATTTCACATTAGTTTTCACATTAATTTTCAAATTTCAAATGAGCAACAGTTAGTATCTTTATTGTACTTAACCAGATCTTTGATGGAGAGTTTAGATTACAATATTTTATATAAATTACCGTAAGTTATTATTTGATTCTGTACCTCTTTTTCATACTAATAATATGTTATCTTAAATCTATTTGTTCTATAAAATATCATAAAATATTCGTAATTAAGGAATTCTCAAATAGTTTGATATAAGTCTGTGACAAACTGGATTCTCGATCTCAACCGAGGAATTTGGCAAATCTATTGTATTTTATCGATGAACATGATTGATCTACTGTTGACTGAAGTATCCAAATGTTCTTAACTTTTTGTCATCTGGCGGGATACTTATTGACGTTCGAATTTTTTTATATTTTTTTAATATTCTTTTATATTTTTCTTTTTATACTTTGGCACTTCACCATTGAGGATTTTTAAATTTTGTATCCATTATTCTATATTCGTTAATGTAAGATTGTATTTCTGCGTTGTAACACTGAAGGAGGCTTTATAAGCCGAAACGTCTGTTAATTTAAAGTTAATTTAATTATAGCTCGAAATAAACCATGACATTGTGTTAAGCATCAAAAATTTGTAAAATTGCTAGTCAATTTAATTCGTGATATTACTGTAATAGTTTAGTAAAGTTAGCGTTTTCAAGACCGAAAAATCATTTCGGCGCGCGTTTCTGGGAACACTACATACGTAGTATATAAATTCACACAAGAATCATACAAGCTTTTAAGATCCAACTAGACCGTTTAATGCTTTGATTTCTATAGTTTGTGTTATCATACATATATGGTCCTATAATATATTATATTGTTTAAATAATAGTAACTTTCATTTTTTTTCAAAAATATTTTATTGCAGATCTTTTTATTTCAAAGTAATAATACCTTCCAAGTAATAATACTTTCCAAGTAATAATACCTTCAAAAATTATTACATTACAATTATTATATTCCTCTTTTGACCAAGTATCACAAATTTTTGAATTAACTCTAGTAAGACGTATTATGTTCTTATTTTGACCAAGTATCATAACACAATTCGGGGCAGCCAAACAAAAAAAATATCATATCCTATTCGCTTAGGGCTTAGAAGTTGCAGCGTAAACAGTGTTCGCTTGGAATATCCATCATTTAGAATTCATTTAGAGTCCAGTTCTTAATTTGCGATTTTCTAATAAACTAATTGCGTCATCGAACTAAGTTTGCGGCACAAGTTAGCACAAGCCTAGCACAATCTAACATAATTTTGATTTTTTTTTTGTATTTCAAAATGGTGATGTTGAACTTTAAAAACGGTTTTTTCAAATTTTACTTCATGAAATGTTACTTTTGAAATATCGAAGTGCGGTTTGCGGTAACGTAGTACCTAGCACAATCTAGCACAATTTTGATTTTTGTGTTTTTCAAACTGGCGGTGCTAACTTTACAGATATAAAAACGGGTCATAATGATATAAATCAGGCAGAAAAATATGTGTATACATTCATATCGTTGCATCCAATGCACTTAATCAGGTAGCAAAGTTTGTCATTTTGACGTCATATTTTGGGCATTTACTAACCATTACTGACGTTTTAATGAAATCAAATTGACGTTCAAATGTCACAGACGTCATCGGTGAGCCGTCATTTTGATGATCTTGGTCCTCTATTGATCATTATACTATACTCAACTGGCGACTTATCCCAGATAGCAAGCTGTCGTTATTTTGACGTCGATAGTTAGTCATTTTAAATTATGACGTCATCTTTTTTTACCAATTAATGACGTCATTTATTTATGACGTCTTTATAATGACACACTTAATGATGTTGAATGAATGGCCAATTGTCGACGTACTAATAACATTATTAGTGATCAATTAATAACATCATACATTTATTCCGTTAATAACATGAAAATAATTATGTATTTTTGATGTCAGTTTATGATATTGTATGAGTGATAAGAAATACAAGAATTCATTATTTTTACGATGTTTAAAGGAGTTTGTCAAGGAGCTTGTTATGACTCTTAAAATGAGGTGGAAATTACAAAAGTAACTGAATTTACTAGAATATTTGTAACTTCAATACCTAGTAAATTTATTAATTTCTGTAATTTTCACTTCGTCTCAGGAACCGTATAGATTTGTCATAAGAGTAACTAATTAATGATACCATATGGACGACTTTGCAACCGTCAATAACACGAAAAAAATGACGTATTTTTGACATCGATTTATGACATTATGTACCTGTGACAAATCCATGTCATTGTTATGATGTTTGGACGTCATATTCGTCATAAGAATAACTAATTAATGATGTTAAATAGACGACACCTTACTACCTGGGATAATGTCAATGATGTCACGGAATGACGTTACGAAAATGACGTCATGGAATGACGTCAGTATGATGTCTTGGAAAACCGGCGAATAAAAACTTATGTTCACTTTTTGGTCTTTTGACGTCATTTGTACAAATATAACTTGAACTTAATGTTAAAATGACGAACTTTGTTACCTGGATACATACTTGGTCGTACGTTACGTCATTTTAATTACATAAGTCTATATTCTTCCCCAATATATCCATTTTTTTATATTAATTTAATTAAACAAATATCAATTAAAATATCAATGTAATTAAACAAAATTATTTTTTAATACATAATCGTATCTTCCTATAAAGCTTGGAGTTGTAAATTTCGACTGATTTTGCCGTCATCTCTACTTTTTTTATAACATATAGACTGCGCATGAAGACATAGAACGATCAAGTGTAGGGATGATATACAGAAGCTGTAAATTATACAGAAAGTCTTTTAAACGTTTAAAAGTATTTTATACGCACGCACGCACGCACGCACGCCCAGTCATACATACACACGAAAATGAAATATTGCCCATTGATTTGTACACAACATACATGAGAGTATTCAAGAAATAAAAACATACGAATTTTTAATCAAAATTAAGTAGTTTATTATATATTTTTAAGTAATAAATTACAATAAAAAAACAATAAATTAATGGATTCCTTATATTTAGAATAATAATGAATAGTAATAAAATGGCAATAGGAGTCATTGGTAGATATAATTGCGCTATGTCAAAAATTAAAATTACCTTACATACTATGTTACAATAATTTAAATGGCCTGAACGTTTCGGCTCTTATTTGGGCCATGTTCAGCAGAAATGATGTATAATTTTGTGATAACGTCTGTGAAGAGGTGAGAGTCTTCCTTGATAAATTTATTGACCATTCCAGTTTATAGGCTGATTAGTAATCGAAATCCTCAATCCATAATATTTTTATTGAACCGTTATTAATGAAAATTAAATGATAATTTGACTGACTCACCTCAACCGACTAAACCACGAACATTATATAATTATAAAGAAAATTTAATTAACATCGTCAATTTAGATATATAAAAAACGACATATTGTACATTATACATGAGTCAAAATCGCTAACGAATAAAACGGTAACTGTCACAGTGACATTGCGATCAATATGAAAAGGAAAAAGAAACAAATATATTACAATTTACTGAGAATTTCCATGTGACCATTGTTAAAGCCGTCCGTTTTTACGTTAACCATTTGATTGGTTGTTTATATGAATCATTTCGGCTAATAAATGTTTATTGTAATTTTTTTCAACATCTAGACCTTTCATCTTTTCCCAATCAAATTCATTGATCACAATGCATCCTATGGTTTGTAATAACTGACTGACTCGTAATATTTCTACGTATGTGACTATGATGTTCTAAGAGTCTGGTTTTCAGTTTCCTGCCCAGTTTTTGGCCAACATATGATGCATTGCAGTCATTACAATTGATTCTATAGACAACATTTCTTTTTTGTAAAATTGGTAATGGATCTTTATGCATTTTAATAAAGTTATTAAGTTTATTAATATTGTAATACGATATGACATGCGTCACATCATTGAAAATGCTGTTAAATTTTTGTGAAACACCCTCATAACACAGTCAATTATTTTTTCTTGTTGTCGTTCTGTGCAAATACATTGTTGTCGTTGTGTTAGATACATTATCATTATTACTTTTGTAGATTAATTTTTTAATCCTCTCATTTACTATTTTAAAGATGTAATCCAAGGGATAGTCATTTTGTAGTGAAATATTAATAATGAATTCAATGTTTTTTTGATAAAAGTCCGGATGTGAAAGAAGAAATGCTTTGTCGATAAAACTTGAAATTATGTCTTTTTTTTAGTACTCGGATACTGAGACCAAAAATTTAAGAATCTGCCCGAAAATATAAGTTTTTAATAAACCAATAAATTTTAATGTGTCTCCACATAATTGTAGTATCCAAAAAATTGATTGAATCTCTACCCACTTCAAGAGTAAATTATAATTTTGGATAAACGGAAATAAATTCATTAACATTGGATTCAACCTTGGAATTTGGAAGATACATGATGATATCATCAATGTATCTATAGTAGAAGGGTAGAAAATTTAATGGAACTTAGACTTTCCATATTGTGCATTACTAGGTTTGCTAAAACTGGCGATGAAGGAGAGCCCATTGAAGTTCTAAATGTTTGTCTATAAAATTGGTCATCAAAAGTAAAATATGTCGAATTTAGTATCAAATGTACTGCTTGCAAAAATTCATTCTTAGGTAATATACAATCATCTGAGGGGCCAAAAAAAGAAAAAATTTTGATGAATTTGCAGCGATGTTGCAAGTTAACCAAGAAATGTAAATCTTGTATATATTTATTTATATAAACTTACCTTTTTAAAAAAAGGTAAAAAAAGCGCTAAGTGTGCGTGTTTTTCATAAAGAATCATTTGGGTTTCGTCGTGTTTGCTGTTTAATGGAATTGACCATTTATGGTTGATAGTTAATCACCGATTCGGTTTAATCGAGTTGATGAAACCGATACTTTGTACATAATATCAAGTATCCAATCCAATTAGTAGTTTTAATTTTTTTTCAAGGATATTCTTATTGCAGATCTTATTTCAACCCAAGTAATGACAACTTTAATTCTCTGTCAAAAATTATTACTCTTCGAAAAAAATTAATGTATCAAATGAAAAATTGAAACCCAGATGCTACAATCTTAACCAATCAAGTTAAATTCTATCAAATTAAAAAGTAAAACACAAATGATACTATCTCTTGTTATTTACTTAACTCTAATAATATGTATTCGTATAAAAGGTTTGATATCAACAAAATTGACGCCAAGTTAAATTCTTCAAAATTTTATGTATTATTCATAAAAAAGATTTTATATTAACAATTGGCGCCAAGTTAAATTCCATGTAATTTGGATACCAAATTAAATAAATAATATTAACTTTAATGATATGTGTCATTCCTATAAAGGATTTGATATCAAGAATTGGCACCAAGTTAAATCCCATTTTTTTATACCATGCCAAATTAAATAAATAATGAATATTAATCTAATGATATGTACCATTTGTATAAAAAAATTGATATCAACAACAGTGGCGCTAAGTTAAATTTTACTATTACAATAAAAAATAAAACCCAAGTGATAGTCTTTATTATTTACTTAGTCCAAATGATTTAAATTCCTCTTAAATGAAATTATTATATAATACACACCATAATTCATTCAAAGACACTTTCTCTTCTAACTAAAGTAGTGATTATTTAATTCTCCTTCAAAATAATATACAAAGTATTATCACAAAATTACATCACCTTATTTAATTTAAATGTTATCAAAAAATTAAAGAGTTAACCATATAAAATGAAAAAATTTAATCTAAGTAGAAAAATTTTTCATGAAATGATAGTCTTAAGACTATACTTAAGATTAAATATATAAGATCCGTCTGTGAATATTGGCCATGGTGTGCTAAGTTGGAGGGTATCTCTCTCTCTAAATCTCCGCCGTTTCTGTCTATAGCCTTGTGTCCACGATGCTAAAAATCGGTCCGAGACCTCGGATGAAGAAAGAATTGACCAATCACAATGGTCATGTGATCAAATGATTTGTTAATTCCTTCTCTGTCCGAGATCTCGGACCGATTTCTAGGGCCGTTTCACTAACGCCGATCAAGCTTAATCGTGATTAACTGTCAACCATAATTGATCGATTCTACTAAACAGCAAACGCGATTGGTCAGTCAACGGCCGATTAAGTTAATTGGCGTCGGTGAAACTGGCCCCTAGCATCGTAAACATCGGGCTTAAGGATAGAAATTGACGAATATCAAATTATTTGATTTTAACGTTGAAAATGAGCACAGAGCGTCAGCATTAAAATGCACTTTTATGAATGTCGCATAAGAGACAAAGCTGCAACTGTGAAACGCGAGATATATTTCGAGAAGTTGGCATATTCAGGGCCAGTTTCACCAACACCAGTTAGCTTAATCGGCCGTTGACAGACCAATCGCCTTTGCTGTTTACAATCGACCAATTGCGGTTAACAGTTAATTACGATTAAATTTGATCAGCGTTGGTGAAACCGGCTCTCAATCTTTCCTTGTCTGACATACTTTATAATGCATCTTACAATTAGTTTTTCTTTCTAACCTTCATAATTTAGGTCTTAAATTATTGAATAAAGAATTGAACAATCACAATGCCAGTAACCAATATGTATAAGTAAAATGATATCACCAATGCAGTAAATACTATTATTAACTAAGTTAGGAAATGATAATGATAAAGCGATTATTTGATCTCCATTTGTTTATAACTTATTATTTAACAAAAGGAGATCGAACGGAAATGTAATTGTACACTATATTTATTAACTAAGCTAGAAGATGATGACGATTTATTCGACCTCGATCTCTATTTGTGTATAACTCAATAACTCAATATTTAACAAAAGAAGATCGGATGGAAACGAAATTACACGTTGGTAATTATTAACTAAGCTAAGAAATGATAATGGAAAAGTGATTTATTTCTATTTGTTTATTAAATAGCTAGGTTAACAATTACCAGCGTATAATTTCGTTTTCATCCAATCTCCTTTTGTTAAATATTGAGTTATAAATAAATGGAGATCGTTATCGAATAAATTGCTTTGTCATTATCATTTCTTAGTTAACAAATACCAGTGTATAATTCAATTTCCGTTCGATCTTCTTTTGTTAAATATTAATTATAAATAAATAGAAACAAATCGGTTTTTCATTATTATTTCCTAGCTTAGTTAACAAATACCAGCAGATAATTTCATTTCTATTTAATCTTCTTTTGTTAAGTATTAAGTTATAAACAAATGGAGGTCGAGATCGAATAAAATCGTTTTTTAAATTATATTTCCTAATTTTTAGCAATTATCAGCATATTTTATTATTATATGGACTTTACCGATTTCCCATTTTGAAAAAAACGACCGAGACATTATCGTAATACAGACTCACGCCATGCTTAGTGCCGCGACAATGTCGTGTCTCCAAATGTTTTCAGATCGCAACGCTCGCTGATCATATATAACTAGCGCTCTTTGCGTAAAGAATATTAGAAGGACACGAAAGGAATGTGTCGAATACAGTCGACGATGACGACGTATCTTAATCTGAAAAAGTGGCAGTTCGGAACTTTGGGTCGTGATATCTTCGCTCATAGGGTACGTACAGAAAAAATAAAAACACTTTCATTATATATTTCGGACAGTTGCAATCGATTTAGCACATTTAGAACTTGATTGGTTCAACCCTTATTGAGTTTCCGATAACTTGGATCTGACGCAACTCGCCGGTTCGCATAAAGGAGGCATGTCCGTGTTTCGCGCCGAGACACTATCAGTGTCTCCAGATTAATTGAAATCAAATTTCATTTGTTAGCTTTGTCTTTCATCTGTTAGTTCTTTGAATTATTAACAATTTATTCTTTTTCAATCCTAAAAATAATAAATTTCAGTCCAATCTTTCTAAATTAGCACGGGTGACGAAACAACAAACATATCATTTTCATACCTCTATTGATCGGTAGTGAAAATTTTTCACTTACTTAACTGTAAAAAATTTGTATATTTTTGAGGGTGTCAACGGATGACAGGTTAATGAACCACTTATCTCTGATTGAATTTGTTGAGATACGATTAATTATGTCTATAAAAACATGGGGTGAAATTGCGACTTTCTTTACTTCTCGATTATTACGAATAGTAATAGATTTATTTATTGCAAATTGGTAGTTATTAAAGTGATTAACGTGATGAGATGAAATCGTTTCGAAATAACAGTATTCAAAATTCTTAATATTATTGATTTCCTTTTTATTTTTTTTGGAAGTAAACCATAAAATTTTTTTGTCAATCTTCTGTCTATTAAATGTAAATACAGAATAAAGTTATTTACCTTGAGTGTCAACAAATTTACTTAAAATGTTAGCAGGTAATTCTCTCGAGAGCGTACGCACAAGATGGAAGATTCTGTTGCCTGAAAAATCTATCAAAAGAAAGGGATAATTTCGAATTTAATCGACAAAACATTTCTTCTTTCACATCTGGACTTTCACCAAAAGAACATTGAATTCATTATTAATATTTCACTACAAAAAAAATGACTATCCCTTGGATTACATCTTTAAAGTAATAAATGAGAGGATTAAGAAATTAATCTACAAAAAGTAATAATGATAATGGATCTAACACAATTGCACAAAACGACAAGAAAAAAAAAGTTTATTGTGCCATATATTAAGGGTGTTTCACAAAAATTTGAGAACATTTTCAATAGTGTGACGCATGTCATATCGTATTACAGTATTAATAAACTCAATAACTTTATTAAAATGCATAAAGATCTATTACCAATTTTACAAAAAAGAAATATCTATAGAATCAATTGTAATGATTGCGATGCATCATATGTTGGCCAAACGAGCAGGAAATTGAAAACCAGATTCTTAGAACATCGTAGTCATATACGTAGAAATATTACCAGTCAGTTAGTTATTACAAACCATAGGATGCATTGCGATCAATGAAAGTTTTAGATGTTAAGAAAAATTACAATAAACGTTTATTAGCCGAAATAATTTATATAAATAACCAATCAAATGATCTTAACGTAAAAATGGACACGGACAGCTTTAACAATGGTTACATGGAAATTCTCAGTAAATTGTAATATGTTTGTTTCTTTTTCCTTTTCATATTGACCGCGAATGTCATTGCGACGTTTTATTTTGTTAGCGATTTTGACTCATGTATAATGTACATCGTTTTTTACATATCTAAATTGACGATGTTAATTAAATTTTCTTTATAATTACATAATGTTCGTGGTTAAGGTGAGTCAGTCAAATTTGATTTTCATTAATAACGGTTCAATAAAATATTATGGATTGAGGCTTTCGGTTACTGATCAGCCTATAAACTGGAATGGTGACAAATTTATCAAGGAAGACTCTCACCTCTTCACAGGCGTTATGGCAAAATTATACATCATTTCTGCTGAAGATGACCCAAATATAAGTCGAAATGTTCAGGCTGTTTAAATTATTGTAACATAGTATGTAAGATAATTTTAATTTTTGATACAGCGCAATTACGTCTAGCGATAATTCCTATTGCCTTTTTATTACTGTTTATTATTATTTTTAAGTACTTTTTACTATGTTACACATTATAACTTTAAAAAAAAATTACATTACGGTGTATAATGTTGCACTCTGTTGCAGAGTAATAATATTACTTGAAAATATAATATACACTGCAATAGAGTATTATATACAGTAAAATTGTACAATTGTATATAGCACACAGTTGTATAACTATTAGAATATATTGTACATTATAATTCCTACATTTGGCAATTATATCGTGCATGCAGAAAACAAAATTATATTTTATACTTATACACTTATATTTTTATGTAGACTTTTACATTTTGAACTTTATATTATTCAATTAATCAATAATGTATTAAAGGAACTATTATATATATTTTTGAAAATTAGAATTAGAAATTAGTAACTTTAAACACTTTGTTTGTATCTTTTTAGCTGAAATAGTAAGAGGTTCAGAAGCAACAGGATTATCGATTACTAATATGTTTAGATTTTGTGAATCACAAAGTTCTAAAAAAAGAGACGGAGTATCAATAATTCTCCTACCGCAAAGATATATATCATTTCCATACCGTAAGAATTGTAATAAGAATTGTAGTTTCATTAAAATAATTTTTGCAATACATTGTCTTTTATTTTAAAAATACCGGGTATATATACAGGGTATCCCATGTAACTGTGATCACGATTTTTCCGGCACTTTCGATGATCTGACAAAAATTAATATTCGGCTGTTAATATTCAGTGAATGAAAAGGAATGCACGTAAAGCTGCAATTCTATATGTCACAACGTACCCACAGAGACATGCACCCGTGTGCAACAATGTTTTATAACATTGAAAAGAATTTATGGAGAATTTGAAAAGAAGAAAAGGAACAAACCGCATTTAAGTACAACTGCAGACAATATTCTTATGGTCTTAGCATATTAGAAGAAAATCCGCACACTTCCATTCGTGCAGTTATTACTGAAACTGATTTATCTAAGAGTTCTATTCATAAGATGGTAAAACAGAATCTTTATCATCCTTACAAAATGACCAAAGTACAACATTTATGTATAACTGATTCACATCATCTAAATTTTATAGCATGGTTAGTTGTACATACGAAAGTAATCCTGAAATATTACAGAATATCCTATGGATAGATGAATGTAGTTTCTCAAATAATGGTGTAATTAACTGTCATAATCACTTTGGTCGAATAATCCCTATTGATTTCGAGAACATAATTTTCTCAACTGAAAATTACAGTGAATGTTTGATGTGATCTAGTATACGGTCGTCTGATTGGACCTTACTTTTATGGACAGAATTTGAGCCCAAATTTATTTAAAATTTCTTCGTTCTCAACTCCCAACATTGTTGCAAGTGCTTCCGAATGATGTTGTGCAATGTATTTATTTCCAAGATGGTTGTCCATCTCATAACGCTCGGATTGTTGTTCAATATCTAAATTCAAAATACGAAGAACGTTGGTTGGGCACTTACGGTCCAATTCCTTGGCCACCTCGGTCTCCCAATTTGTCACCACTAGATTTTTTTCTGCGGAGTCATTTGCAATCAATAGTCTACGCGGTACCAATTCAAAATATGAAACATTTAAAGCAGCGAATCCGTATAGCATGCGAAGAAATTCGCCGTGACAGCATTATAACAACTAATGGAAATTTATTTCCTAGAGCAGAATTGTGTTTACAAGAAAATGGACTACAATTCGAACACTTATTGTAATTAATAATTTCTTTCATTAAATTTGTTATAATTTTTTGTTCTACTTTTTTGTTATGCTACTATTTTTGTTTATAATTTGTTGTTTTGTATGTAGTTTCATTTAAAAAACAAGAATCCATGTTTGTGAAAAAGTAGCAGATATAAAAATTTTTTTCTACTGTAGAATAATCCAAATAAAAAATTTAATACAAATAAAATAATTTTTCACAAAAACGTTTCCGTTCATTAATCCCACAACTGTAAGGTCATCTTAAGGTCATAGTATAGCAAGTCATTGAACTCGTCTTGACACCAGTTACAATATTATGAAGTAAAAAATATAGTGCCATTTAAAAAAATTAGAGTAACCTTGACTTTTTTCTTAAAAAAGAGTTTGCAAATTTTTAATATTGCAATTTGTAGTCAATTAAAAATTGATTAACTTTATCCAAATTTTTGTCAAATCATTGGAAGTTTGTCAATGCCGGGAAAATCGTGATCATAGTTACGGGACACCCTGTATACACACACGCACGCACGCACGCACGCACGCACGCACGCACGCACGCACGCACGCACGCACGCACGCACGCACGCACGCACGCACGCACGCACGCACGCACACACACACACACACACACACACACACACACACACACACAAAATTATTTTATGGTAATGTAATATAAATATTATTTTATTATATAACATGAATATAATTTTTATTATACTACATGTTATATTTATGAGTGGAAAATTACAATTAACCGGTATGTTACCAGTAACAATGTTTATTACTTGTAACATTCCAATTTATTACACTCATACAACATTAATATAACAATTTTACTAGGTTGTTGTTGCTTATTTTTTCATATCTATTATACATTATTTATTTACTTGGGTTATCTATTCATCTAACTATATCTATTTATCTATCTGTTATTTATTTATTTATATTATTCATATATACAAGTTATCCATTCGCTCATATATCTTATTTATCTCAATAAAAGTGTATAATGCCAATGAGAGTCAACACAGTTGTACATGTGTAATCATATATAATACATGTATATGTCAATCACCAATTACAGATGTTCGATCATAAGATTCGGTCTTCTTCAGTGTGTCAATAACACTTTCGGAAATAATTTAATTCGTTGTAACAATATAGGCGCATACAGTTAATGAATCATCGTTAGGCTGTCCAAAATTAAGAACTTTATAATCGTCTATTGTACTTAGCTGGATACCTAAACATTAATTTAGTCATTTAATTAAAATCAAGTTAATAAATGTAATTTTTGAAATGCTATTCATAGTCAAAGTATTAAAATTAATTATCAGCTAAATAACCTTACATTGTATTCAGCATAACGATGATCCATTATAAACGATGTGATTATAATTATGTCTTAGGAGCATGTGAGAGGGCGTTTCGTATTCTCATTGTTTATAAATCTAAATGTTAAATATAATAAATACCAATATAAAAATCAACGATACAAAATTATAACTTGTACAGCAAAGAAACCGAAACAATTACTTAAAATCTTAATAACTTAAAAATCGACAATACAGATTTTTATAACTTATAAAACATGGAAACATCATTTACTCTTAAATAAATCATTATATAACGGATCCAACAATTCCGTGTCATTTTGTAAGTTCAGTCCATTTTTTGCTTTTTTATATGGATATCGCTTCCGAAATTAGTCTCTTATTAAATCCTTCTTTATCTAAAATTTTAATATCGTTTCATTCAAAATCATGATAGTGTTCCATTCTATAATTACTGAGTTATGTGGAATTCCTATTTATGTGATTCCGACGTTCATTAATTCGTGTTTTCAATAACGTTTTATTTGGCCAACGTAGGATGTATCACAATTTTGACAAACAACATAACTCACATACAAAACACACAAACAAAATTTAATTTTATAAACCACATTACAATTTGATAGTGAAGGTAATTTATCCTTTTGTGCTCTTATAAAGGTATTTAGTTTATTAAATCCTAAATAAGTCAAACGTACTGCTCTGTCATTTTTAAAAAACCTTGCATTTTTTTGCTATTGAAGGTACGTAAGGGACCGTAAAATATGTAATTAAATTGTTAGCCATATTCTTTCGATATGTAATATTGTTGAGTTGTTCGAATTTAGTAGCCTTTTTTTAATGCTTTCAAAAATTAGTTTTAAAGGATAACCGTTAGTAAGTAAGATGTTGATAATGAACCAAAAGCTTTTCTTATGGAAAGTTGGATGCGATAATAATAATAATACCTTGTCTCTTAATCTCATAATTGTTCTCATTTTATGACATCTCGGATAACACAAGAAATAGTTTAGATATCTTGCAGAGGACGAGGATTTCGGATATCAATCGTATATTAGATGCTCGTCTTTCTTTATTAATGTTATATCCAAAAAATTCAAATAGTTACCGCCCCGTTTCATGGTGAAATTTAATCTGGGATGGTGAAAAAA
This sequence comes from Acromyrmex charruanus, assembly GCA_017607545.1. Classification (NCBI taxonomy): domain Eukaryota; kingdom Metazoa; phylum Arthropoda; class Insecta; order Hymenoptera; family Formicidae; genus Acromyrmex; species Acromyrmex charruanus. The sequence continues at coordinate 286,450 of JAANIC010006768.1, forward strand.
AAAAAACTATTGAATATACTTAATAATTTATCGATATTTTGATCCTGTATTGACAGTGCTATGTCATCAACGTACCTTACATATAAACCCAATGAAAACGGTAATCTTTCAATAGCAGTTCTCTCTAGATCTTGCATAAAATCCGCTACTATGAATGAAAGTGGAAACTTCACGGGGACCTTATACCATTGTTCATAAAATTTATCGTTAAATGTAAAGAACGTAGAACGGAGCATTAAGTTGATTACTTTAATGAACTCCGTTTTAGGCAAAGTGATATCGTTTTCTATAGTTAACAACTGTTATTCTATACTCCTGATAATCAAGCCAATCGGAACATTGGTAAAGAGTGACACCAAGTCAAGCGAAACAAGTATATTTAAATAAGTATTTCTTATTTATCTATCTACATCATCCATCTGCCTATATACATTATCGATCTAACTATGTTATTTATCCACATATTAACGTTATCTATTCATTTATCACATCATCATCATCTATACATCTACCAACCTTATGTATGTATATACTCACATATCTATCTATTTATAGATATCTACATTATCTATTTATTTATCTACGTTCTCTACTTACTTATATATTTATCTATGCACCTATACAGGGTAATTAAAAAAAAAGTTTTGTCCTTAAAGTGTCATATTTCTTATTTAATTCTAAGACAATTTTTCCTTTGCGAAAATTTTGTCTAAAGTTTAGTTTTTAAATTACAAAAAGAAATAACGTATCACAGATCGCGTAGAGAAGACGGACAAGAGCGGCGCTCCCGGTTAAGCACGAGCGCTTTACGCGCGGAGCGCATACTGATTGAATTCACACATTTATAAAAACACGTTTCTTCTTACTTTTCCCTTCTACTACACTGTCTCCTTGTCTTCCACATAGTTTAAATATGATAATTTCATTAAATTACAAAATTAGACTAATGAAATTAAAATGAATATTGAACCTTTTGAGTATCGGATTGTTTTTTAATTACATTGATAAAATGTAATAAAAGAGCGAAATTAGACAATAATTACGTGCGATAAGCATTATAAAACTATTATTAACATACAAACAAACAATTATTTCAGTACGTCGAATTCTAAAAGCGTTTCTTACAATTCGATGTACCGAAACCTTGTTACTTAATTGTATATTGTATGTCAATAGGCATTACAATACTTGTAGTACGCAATTATTGTCCAATTTCTCACTTTTACAAAAATTTCTCTAACAATTTTATCTATGCTATCGCGCTCGTAGCATTTATTACATATTTGTGAAAAGTCTTATGAGAAACGTAATCGCGCTTCTTAACATCCAAAGAGTTGTGAATATTTTAAATAAAAACGTAAGCCAAATACACTTTAAAAGCTTATTATTATCTTAATTATAAAATTGTTATTACCTGGTAGATGTTCAATGATTCCATTTTGCTTCAGTTTCTTGAAACAGTCGGAGGAATAAATTTGGATGCAGCGTAATAGTGCTCGACACAACGGTTTACTGTAATTCACTTTCTTTATTCAAATATTAAATGTCTTTTAAGTACATAGATATCAAGTCACACGTTCTCATAAGATTCTTCTTTTATAAATTGTCACGTTTCAACATATTGACTTCGATATTCATTTGATAAAATGAGGAATTTATATATATTAACCGATTTATTAATTAACCATAATTTATTAATTAACCATTAACAATCACAAACAATTGTTCGGCGATTGAAAATCACACGAAGGAAGAAAAACGTCTGGAAATCTGTAACGTGTGTTTACGTGCGGCAAGTAGCTAACTGACTTTCTTGATTATGGGTGCAGTTCACGCCTTTGATCTGTTTTCTGTTCCTGTACTAGACTGCACTAGCACTCTCTTTCTCACTTCAAATATCAAACATATATCTATCTCACTTCAAGTTCCAAAAGTGTACATTAGTTCAGCTACAGAAAACCTCTTAATGATGCATGAACTGCACTCACTGCACTCATAACCAAGAAAATCAGTCAGCTGCTTGCTGCATGTAAACACACGAGGTTTGTTTTCTATTCCTGCACTGGTTGCATTAATTCAAAAAGTGTACAGTAAAACGTTTTCTGTTCCCAAAATGGCATCAGCGATGGTATTTTTTGTTCCAGTGCAACAATTCAGTGCACGAGTTTACTGTACTGGCTGCACTAGGTCTGGAGTATTTATTTTCTGCACCTTTCTATATTTTTTCTGCACTTTTTTTTCTACATCTTTTCTACACTTTTTCCACACCTCTCTCGTACCTTTCTCGCACTAATTATGCATTTCTTCTGCACTTTTCTTCACCTCTTCTCACCGTTTCCACAACCCTTTTGCACTTCTTCTGTACCTTTTCGGCATTTATCTCTTTCGCTTCTTTTTTGCATCTATTCTGCATCTTTTCGCATCGTTTCCGGACATCTTCCACAACTCGTCTGAACCTCTTCTGTACCTTTTCCGTACTACTTCCGCATTACTTCCATACTTCTTCAACACTTCTTCCGCATTTCTTCCGTAGCTTCTTTGAAGCGTTTTGACACGTATTTCGCATCCTTTTCGCATCTTATCTGTCTATGTACATTATTTATTTACATATTTACTTATTTACATTATCTATCGACTTGCTGATATTATAATACTTATGTCGATGTAATTTATCCATCTTCCGATGTTATCTATTCACCTACGTTATTTATTTGGCTATTTATGATATTTACCACCTACCTCATCTATGTTATCTATTCATTTTCACACACTTTTGGCGCCTTTTCTGCATTTCTACACTTTCACGTTTCCTTTACATGTACATAACAAATATAAAAAATTTGCATTGATAACGTTAACATGTTCAAACCATGCGATATCACCTCATGTTAATTATTGATAAAGTTATTACTAAAGAGTACGCAAAAGAACAAGAGTAAATAAAAGTAACTTGCAAACGTCACGTAACATTTGTATAGATCGAATGAAAGCGCAATGAATGAGTTAATAGATATTGATAGATATACAAATAAACAACAAGAATTTTATTGGACTGTACATTTAAAAATTCAACAGTAAGAAACAGAAGTATTGTCCATAACGGTAAAAGCTAGATCTTTAATGCTTAAATAATTCAATCTGAATTACTGTATATATTGAATATATGTATATATTTGTACATGTACCATATTTATAGTCATTCGAATACAAGTAACTGATGCCCGTGTAAAAGTGCGAAAAGGTTAGTACTATAGTGAGACGAACATTATACTTACTTACTAGAAAGATATCATAATTTCCTTAATTATTTCCAAATATTATTATTTTCATTATTACTTTTATCGTCATTATTATAATATTATATTTTAAATATGAGTACAAAATAAATTACTAATACCAAAAACTTAGAAAAAGTTTGTGATATCTACCGAGAAAGACATTAAAAATGTAAAAAAGAGCGATAAACATATTTAAAAAAAGAAACCAAAGATAATGCCATAAAAAGGAAGTGAAATCAAAATAATATTCAAGTACATTTATTAAAAGAGTTCCACATAAGACGCATCTACGAATGGCATCTTGAAGACGTCATTGTGATGTAGACGTTGAAGCGATATTTATTATACATGAAATTGACTTATATTTCTTTTAATTATGTTTCAAATTACATATGCTAATATCCTTTCATAAGTAGAATGAATTAGTATAAATTGCTGTAACATTAAATTTAATAATATGATTAAAATTTTTAATAAATTATAATTAATTTTAATTGTCATTGATACCTACAGTTATTATTCAAGTCCGAATGACTGTTAGCAATCTTTATTCTAAAATTACATGTATAAACAAAACGGGCGCGTCAAATATGCTGCTGCTGGAGATCTTGCTCATTTCCGATTTTTTTGTCTTTATAATTTTCTACTTGTTGTTAACGTAAAAATCCCTTTTCAATTACTGCACCTCTCATTTCTCTATCTATTGTGATTTTCTCATTTTAATATGTTGTTATACTTTATACACTTAAATGTCTTCCGAATTTTGTATGAAGTCTATTATAATTGTGAAAAATTATCCCGTACAATACAGTCCTAAAGGATGTTCAAAGGATATTTACATCTAAGAACCTCTTCTATGTTCTGTGGAACTGTTTTAACAAATGTATTTGAAATATCATTTTGATTTTACTTCTTTTTATTGCATTATCTTTGGTTTTTTTTTTAATATACTTAACGTCTTTTTTTACATTTTTAATTTTTACGTCTTTTATGGATTCTATTTTCAGCACAGTGCTATTAACACATGTGCATGTGTGCAATGATTTTATCTATATAAAGTGTCATATAATATAATATAAAAAATATCTTATATATAAAGTATGAAATACTAACAAGGAGAGGCTACGCTCTGCTTTTCACCGATTTTGATCAATCAGTAATGTTAGAAGCTACCAAATGAACACCTGTAAAGCCCCGCTAATAGGCCTTAGAAGCAGAGTAATAAGCATTTAAAAATGTACCAAAAAATCTGAAAACAGTCTAATATCTCGGAAAGTATGCATTTTTGATCAACCTTGACTTGATCTTGGCGATATTACCCAAGGTTAAACCAATAAAACCAGTAAATATATTTTAAAATAGGAAGTTTAGTAATAACTCTCAAATTTAAAAAAAAATTAAAATTTCAAGGCAAATAAGAGTAAAGCGCAGTAATTGATGCGCAGATTCAATCATAAAACAAAATTATGACAAATTCTTACATAGATGTATTAAAAAGTAGATACAAAAATATATATTCAAATTGTGTTAAAATTCGTGCGAATTGCGCACTAATTGCTGCGCCTTACTCTCATTTGCATTGAAATTTTAACATCTTATTAAACTCTACCATTTTTGTCTAAAACATTTTTCTCAAAAGTGTATACTTTCCGAGATATTAAATTGTTTTCAGATTTTTGGTATATTTTTAAATACTCATTGGCTTCTAAGGCCCATTAGCGGGAACAGCTTTACAGATGTTCATTTGGTAGGCTCTTCTAACACTGCAAGTTTAATCAAAATCGATGAAGAACAGAGTGTAGCCTCTCCTTGTAAGTAAAATATTTACTTTGTATTACATTTTTATAGACAAAACTATTGAAACTATTGTTGTATATGCTTAAAAATTACATAATTCCGTTAGAAAAAATTTGGTTGATACTGATGTAATCGTACTGAGGGTCTCTCAGAGTCAAATGAATAAGGTCACTACTTCACATTTCTTTCAAAATTAAGCTATTTTTGCTTGAAACAATTGTGAGAGAAGTGCATTATTTGCAATGTATTTTATTCTATCATTAAAAATGAGACATTGTGTATAAACGCTATGGTTAATATCGAGCAGTTCTGCATGAAAAATCATCTTTTGAATTAAAGTCCAAAGAATGGAAAAAATCGACGAGTGACACTTAAGATAAGCTGCTTGTGTGTCGGTACAGTATGAATGTAAAAATTCGTACAGGAGAGATTATTAAAAGAGCCTTATTATTTGTAGGAAATAGCTATTAATTAGCAATTTACTAACAAGAAATACACTCCTTTAAGCAATAGAATTTCAGGAAAATAGCGTTGTTTGTATTCTTAGAAGTTAAATTTCTCAATTGTTTAAATACTTTGGTCTAAATAATATTGTATCATTTTCATTATCCCTTATTATTAAGATAATATATTTTAATTTTTCCTTTTAGGTAAAATAATTTTGAGAAATATACAATTGATTTTATTGTTAATATATTGCTAATTAATATCTTCCTTGCACGAATATTTCCTGCATTGCATATTATTTTAATTTAAAGACTTTTTTTCGTTTAAAGCTTTGTTTTTATCAATATTTATTGTGAAGTAATTTGTTTGAAAAAAATCGGAAAATTATAACACATTTACGCTTCATACATAACAATAATATTATACATATGTAATATTATACATATTACGTTTATGCGCGTATTGAATAATATTAAATCAATTTTCAAAGCTATTTTCTCTCGAAAATAAAATTTCGTATAAAAAGTTTATACCATATGTTTTTTTTACATATCTTTCAATAAAAAATTTTTCTCTTTTCTATTTCTATCGGCCCAGAGATACACCAAAACGTTTTAACGTTCATGTAATTCAATAGAAAAACACTTTATTCATATTTACGTCCAAATTGGATAAAAAAATAAGACAAACTAGCAATTTAACAAATTTTTGAGATTTGCCTCGATAATCTAAAGGCTTAGGACGCTTGCACGGAATGCAAGAGATCCGGGTTCGACTCCCGGCCAAGGTAATATTTTTCGCAATAAGAATTAATTATTTACAGATTTTAATATGTCATTCAACATTATTAAGATCGTTTCGAAGATGCGAATAAGCATAAAAAATTTGTTAAATTGCTACTCAATTTAACTCGATATTACTACGGTAGTTTAGTGGAGTTAGCGTTTCAAGACCGAAAAATCATTTTGGCGCGCGTTTCTAAGAACTACATACGTAATATATAAATTCACACAAGAATCATACAAGCATTTGAGATCCAGCTAGACCGTTTAAGACTTTGATTTCTACAGTTGTTATCACATATACGGTCCTAATATATTATATTGTTAAAAAAATATCACATATACGGTCCTAATATATTATATTGTTAAAAAAATATCACATATACGGTCCTAATATATTATATTGTTAAAAAAATATCACATATACGGTCCTAATATATTATATTGTTAAAAAAATAAGGTTACAGCTAATCTTTAAGCTCGTGTAAGAAGAAGAGTTAAGCAACATTAAGGGAAAATAATAGGAAAATTAATTTGAATTATTCTTGAAGATTATTCAAGTCATTCCTTCAAACGTTTCGTTAAACTCCCAAGACGCGAAATTAATTTTGCGGTTACTTTCGCAGGTAAGCTCTATCCTCGAATGTATCTGTAATGGCTGTAATATACACTGTCATCGAAAAGTTTCCGGACATGGAACTTAAAATTGCATAATATTTAGGTCATTGTACTCGGTAAAAATCATCGCAGATAAAAAAATAAAAAAACATTTTAAAACTTGAAACTTATACTTTAGCATATTTTTGACCGCATTTCAAAAAAATGTCTTTACAGTTCTATCAATTCAAGTTTGAAAAATGTAATAAATATCATGTTGTATTTCTTAAAATTACGTACATTTAACAGTGTGCAATTTGATAAAAAGTTTTTTCAAAAATTTTCAATATTTTTGAAAAACAATACAAAGATTTATCTCCAAAATGCTTTTTTTAAAATTTTCTTATAATTTTTTTTGACTAAATTACAGAATACTGAAACTAAACATTGCTAAATAACCAACGGTGAAATTTGGTAAAAAATTATCCACAAAATTTTTCTCAATTCTGTAGAATTAAATTTAAAAATAATCAGAAACTTGTTAAAGTATAAACTTCAAGCTTCAAAATTTACTTCTTTAATTTTTTTTCACCGAATATTGGTTGTGAGCTATGCAAATTTAGCTTCAATAAGGCGTAATTCAGTCAAGAAAAATCATAAGAAAATTTTTAAAAAAGCATCTTGGAAGTAAATTTTCATACTGTTTTTCAAAAATATTGAACTTTTTGAAAAAAAAACTTTTTATCAAACTGCACATTATTAAATGTACGTAATTTTAAAAAATACAACAACGTGATATTTATTAAGATACAGAACTGTAAAGATAAAATTTTTTTGAAAAGTGGTCAAAAGCATGTTAAAGTATAAGTTTCAAGCTTTAAAATGCTTTTTATTTTTTTGTCTGCGATGATTTTTTACCGAGTTACGATGACCTAAATATTATATAATTTTAAGTTCCATATTCTGAAACTTTTCGACGTGTAAGTCATGTCCTCCTATAAAAAAATGTGCATGTTAAATCGAATTCATTGTTGTCCATTTTTTGCGATGCGGATTATCTAGAGCTCGATCGCATCGCATGCGTAATTTCGTACCGTGAGCGGATGTCATGCGATATTTTAACTATTTGTTGATTTTTAGATTCTTATTTAGTTATTTTATGACTCTTATTAACGACAATAATGTCATTGTATTGTTGTCGCGCAGTTTTTTTACTACGAAAACCTGCGCAATAACAATGTAACGATATCGTTAGAGTTACTGAATAAAGGCCTTATTAATTCGAATTGAGATTACTTAAAGTTTAAGGATAAGTAGGTTAAGTTTACTTTTATAATTTTGTTCGTTAAACATGAATTTGATGTCAAAATTATATTACATTCTTTATATACGTTTTCAGAGTTTGCTAAATATAAAAATTAAAGAATTTTGCATATTTATGTGCTCTGGATATAATATATACAATATATATATATACATATATATGTAAGTATATGCTACTGTGAACATGAGCTCTAGAAAAATTTTTCATATATGAATATAAATAAATAAATATATATAAAATTAATAATTAATAATAAAATATATATATAATTATATATAAAATATGTCCACATATGTTACATTTTTTTCCGGCTATGTATCTTCAAATATTAAAATTGACTAGTTTTGAATTTGCAATTGAATTAACAATTTGTTATTCCGAATTAACATTTTGTTGGAAAAATAGTCGAAGAAAAAAATTGAGTTGATGTNATAATTATATATAAGCAATTTTTTTAATTTCTTCATAATTGTTTTTTTATTAAAACGATGCGAATATTATCTTTTTAATGATTTTTTGTTTACTCATTATTATTATTATTACTTTTCTTACACTAAACAGTAACTTTACAAAAGAAAGAGAGAAAGATTTAAGATGTATAAACATATTTCAGATTATATGTATATGAAAAATTTTTTTACGGATATATTATATATATAAATTTTTCTTATACATATAGTTATATATGAAATATGTTTATCCTAAATCTTTCATTACGCTGATTTTTTGGGTGCACACATGATCCGGTTGACGTGGAACGTCTTATATATAAATATATTTCGTAATACACTCATACAAGTATATGTCACATATAATGGAAATAAATAAATAGTGCGTGCGTAGCGCACATATATATTGTCTAGTAATATAAAGATATTTTCGACAAAGGTAACCATTCATATGGCATTAATTTTTTCGGAAATCTGTGATCCATAATAAAACGAATGAATACAAACATTCTCAACCTGAACGGATAATATAATTGTGTTACACGCGTTCTGGTAAAGCTGCTGTTGATATCCATCCAAGTATCTCGCGAATTTGTCATATAATCCAAATCGGTGGGAACTGTGATCGTTACATCGACAGTTGCAGGTTGCAGATGCAGAGAAAAAGAGAAAAAAACGAAATGTTGCATATAGGGCGAAACATCACGTTCAATTCTCACATCGAACCGGAAAATTGTGCCTTGCGCGCGCGAAACGGATTCGAATCAATTTTTATCTCTTTTCTCTCTCCATGTTCCCCACGTAGCTTTCTTTTTTTTGTCTATCCCAAGTATATCCTCGCACGCCGCGCATAGCTTCAAAACGGAAATGTATGTACCGATTGGAGGAGGAGGACGAGGAATAGGCGGAGGAGAGGAGGAGGAGAAGGACGAGGAGGAGGAGGAGGAGGAGGAGGAGGAGGAGGAAGAGGGGGAGGGGGGGACTCGCTGTTTGTTCGTGACTGCGAAACGAGATTTTTGCGGAAACGGAGAGAAAAATTGCAATCGAGATTTGTGGAGCGTTTCGATTGACGCATACTTGGTCATTTTTTTTATTTCAAACGGGACGCGCGCGCACGGGATCTATTGCGACGTGTAACGACCTCTTGATCGTTACGTTCGTACGGAATATTTGTCAGAGTAGCTGTGCTATTCTGAATTAACTCGACTTTTCGAGACTTAAAAAAAAGATTAAAAAATAATCCTATATGTAAAGAGCATACACCACTACGCAAGATCTTGGAAGCGAAAAAACAGTTTATTCAAGAATATATATATATATAGACGTTTCGGTCTTGATTAGATCATCTTCAGTATAAATTCATAAACAAAACATGACATTAATTACAGTACATTGCATATTACATGAAAATTTGTCCAATTTACAGATTTGTTAATTATTACTACTTAAAACGCTCGTTTAGATTTTCATGAACGTAATTTTGTTCTATGTTAATCGATGTGGTGCTATGTGTCGTTTCTTGTTGAAATTAATTTAATGGAATTTTATGGAATGAAGCATAATTTCCAGATTCTATTTCGCAAACAATTTCTCAATTAAAATTAACGATTACAAACAAAATGAAAAAATGTTAGATTTCTACTATACCTGCTTCCAAATCATAATTTAAGAAATTATTATTTATAACAATAGGATACTCATAAATTCACAAATTTCGATTATTGTCTGTGACACCTATCATGAGCTCCTTGCTTTTATACTTAAACATCAATAGAGAGAGGATAATATTATTGAGAGTCGACGACGTGATATTGAGTGTAGAGAAATATACATCTGGAAGACGATCTGTATCATCTTATTTGTTTAAAAACATAGTTTGTTTCTTTATGAAGATCATTTTGCAGATTAATCTTTGTTGAAAAGATGGTTCAGAATCTAATATTTGAATATTATCCCAATTTAAATTATGTTTATGATTTATTTGATGAAGAGATACTGACAGTGATTCTAAGGGTTTTTTTTTATATTGAATTTATGTTCCTGTATTCTAGTTTTTAATTTCCGTTTTGTTTATCCTACATATATAGAATTACAATCTAAACAACTGATTTTGTAAATAACATTACATTGCTCTGTTTTTTTCAGTTTGTCTTTACCTAATTTTATGAATTTATTTAATTTATTCATCGATTTATATGCTGTATTAAGATAGTTTTTTCCACGATTGTTTTAAATTATTCTGAGATTTTATTGACATATGAAATTAGAAAGAACTTTTTTATATTATCATCGATTGCATGAACTTTATTGTAAAGATCTGTTTATTTTGACAGAGTTTTGATTCTGTTATTTATGGTAGAAAATATTATATTTAAAGGATAACCATTTTGTAATAATTCTTTAATCATGTTTGAAATGTTCTTATCGTGGTATTCTAAATGCGAAAGAAATATGATCTTATCCAATTGCCCTATATTTACATCTTTTTTATGAGTGATGGGATGGTTGGGCTTAAAAATCTACCGGAATTCGTCGGTTTTTTAAATATATCGATTTTTATCCACCACTCTCTAACTTTACTGTAACGTTCAGAAAATCAATAGAGTTGTCATCTCTATGTTTAACCATAAAGTTCAATCTCTCATGATAGGAATGAAACATTTCGAGTATCGAGTACATTTGATTTTTTGGTAATGCTATTAATATGTCATCTACATAATAGATCGGATTAATATGTCATCTATGGTAATAGATCGGAATCTTAATACAGCATATAAATCGATGAATAAATTAAATAAATTCATAAAATTAGGTAAAGACAAACTGAAAAAAACAGAGCAATGTAATGTTATTTACAAAATCAGTTGTTTAGATTGTAATTCTATATATGTAGGACAAACAAAACGGAAATTAAAAACTAGAATACAGGAACATAAATTCAATATAAAAAAAAACCCTTAGAATCACTGTCAGTATCTCTTCATCAAATAAATCATAAACATAATTTAAATTGGGATAATATTCAAATATTAGATTCTGAACCATCTTTTCAACAAAGATTAATCTGCAAAATGATCTTCATAAAGAAACAAACTATGTTTTTAAACAAATAAGATGATACAGATCGTCTTCCAGATGTATATTTCTCTACACTCAATATCACGTCGTCGACTCTCAATAATATTATCCTCTCTCTATTGATGTTTAAGTATAAAAGCAAGGAGCTCATGATAGGTGTCACAGACAATAATCGAAATTTGTGAATTTATGAGTATCCTATTGTTATAAATAATAATTTCTTAAATTATGATTTGGAAGCAGGTATAGTAGAAATCTAACATTTTTTCATTTTGTTTGTAATCGTTAATTTTAATTGAGAAATTGTTTGCGAAATAGAATCTGGAAATTATGCTTCATTCCACAAGTTAAATTAATTTCAACAAGAAACGACATATAGCACCACATCGATTAACATAGAACAAAATTACGTTCATGAAAATCTAAACGAGCGTTTTAAGTAGTAATAATTAACAAATCTGTAAATTGGACAAATTTTCATGTAATATGCAATGTACTGTAATTAATGTCATGTTTTGTTTATGAATTTATACTGAAGATGATCTAATCAAGACCGAAACGTCTATATATATATATATTCTTGAANGCTTCCAAGATCTTGCTTTAGTGATGTATGCCCTTTACATAAAAAGATTCATTTTACGTTTTCATTATAATGATTCTTAGAAAATACATACACCATCAAAATTGATATTCAACGAAAAATACTATATATTTCATATTAAAAGCGACATACTATTGTTTGAGAAAATTCATCGTCATTACAATCTAAAAATGTAGTATTTGACACCATTTAACACTGACGTTTATATAATGCTTATCATGTTGGAGATGATATAAACATTAATTTGGTATGGCGTTGATACCAATGGATATGGATTTAACACCATAGTTAAAAATCTAGCGGGAGAAAATTATATTTATCACCGACACGAAGAAAAATGTTTAATTAAATTAATAGGAATTCTAGTGAAAAATAAATTCTGATTAAAGGAGGGGTTGCAATAAGGATCATTTACTTCTTCCCCCCCCCTCTTGAATTCGAACTAAACAAGGAGAGAAATGTACCTCCATATAAGCCTCGTAATTTCCTAAAAAGATATGATCATAAATCTCATTGTCTATAAATTATTACATTTCGAATTTGAATGATTCATAGGGGATTTGGCACTTTACGATGACTGAGGTTTTTTTTGACAATCTTTCTGGAATTGTCACTTCACCAAATTTTCTCAAAAACTTCTTAAGCATATTATCTAGAATATATCAAAAGTTGAAAGAGAGGCAAGCGTGTACACATTATCATCCAGCACGTCGAATCCATGAATGTGCTGTCTTCACACGTATTTGTAGTTCAAAATCATTAGAACTTGCAGATTTAAGCTGATCGTTTCATGATTTAAGATAGATGTAAGAAAAACAATGAGTCCAATAGATTGACTCGTCAGGAAAAGAAAGGGTGAGCTACTCAGATAATACAGAATATGTACGATAAATATTTATTACTACTCATTTTTCCAAATGTTATTACATAAATATCCCATACATATTCTTTTATTCAAAATATTATTAAAATATGCAGTGTGTTTCCTATAACTTGATTATTCAATAAGAATCTTATTTTAGACCGTACATGTGAAAACACAACGTCTGCCTAGCTGCCCTCCCTTTCCACTTACCAAATTTTAATTAATAAATTATTTAACAATGCGGTGTTTATACGCTTTCAAAATCCGCAAGAAAAAATTTTTGCGCTCATTTCGTTTAGTTAAAAAAAAATTTTGGAGGGAGGGCAGACTGACTGTCAGTCAGCTCCCCACACGTATTAATAGCAATCGCTTTGGAAAATCGAATACACATGATTTTTGCGCTATTCATGCGCTTTCACATTCACATAGTTTTAATTTTTGCGCTGCTCTCCTTAAGGCATTTTCCTCTTGAGGCAAACAATCGTATTCATCCTTAAGTCGTTTAAAATTGCAAAATTACACTATCTAACTATGCAATATATATTTTCGATTTATGCGCTATTATTTCCAAGAAATTTCGATTTTTGCGCTGCAACCTTTAAGGTACTTCCTTCTTGGAGCAAATAGACATATTCATCCCTAAGTCGTTTAAAATTGCAAAATTACATTATCTATGTAAAATATATCTCCGATTTATGGGCTACTATTTCTAAGCACAATTATAGTAATATATAATTATAGTTACAAATACCAAACATTTTTCTCTCAGTGGCAGTTTAGATTTTTGCGCTGCAACTCTTAAGAGACTTCTCTCTTGGAACAAACAGACATATTTATCCTTAAGTCGAATAACTTAGGGATTTCGTTTTTATAAAAATTGCATTTTAATTAAAAAATCAGAGATGATAATGTAAAAGGGTTTTGAAGAAGGTAGTGTGCCCGATGAATATTCGAAAAGATGAATGAAAATACGAATACACTTCACGTTTATTTATGAAAAAACGAATAAATACTTTAACAATGCAATTGCTTGGAATTCATAACGCATAAATAAAAAATATAATTTAAACAATTAAAGTATGTATGTATTTTCACAATTTTTAATGATTAAGATACGAATATTACTGTTTGCTCCAAGAGAAAAGTCCTTTAAGGGATACAGCGCAAAAATCGAAATTGCTTGGGAACAGTAGCACATATATCGAAGATATATTTTGCATAGTTAGATAATGTAATTTTGCAATGTTAAATGACTTAAGGATGAATACAATTGTTTACTCCAAGAAGAAAGTGCCTTAATGGATGCAGCGCAAAAATTAAAACTATGTGAATATGAAAGCGTATAAATAGCGCATAAATCCTGTGTATTTGATTTTCCAAATCGATTGTTATTAACACGTGTGGGGGGCTGACTGATAGCTTACTCAGACTCCCAACAAAAAATTTTTTTTAGTTAAACAAAATGAGCGCAAAAATTTTTCATGCGGAATTTGAGAAAGCGCATAAATAGCGTATTATTATATAATTTATCCATTAAGATTTAATTAAATGAGGGCGTTAGCTAGGCAGATGTGAACATAATCAATATTAGAAATTAAATGCCTATAATAGTCAAAGCTGGATCTTTAATGCTTAAATAATTCAATGTGGATTATATATATATATATATATATATATATATATATATATATATATA
>JAANIC010006768.1:306033-344873 GCA_017607545.1 Acromyrmex charruanus
ATGTAAGAGAGAATTTATTATGTAATATTATTAATAAATATATATAATAATATATTACAAAGAAACATTTTTATTTTTGCAAATTTCTTGTAGAAACGATGTTACTATTAATATACAAATATTGCGCATATTTCTCATCTATATTTACACAGTGTACGTATGCATATTCTCTGTAAATTAAAAAATAAAATTTATGTAATACATTTATCATCTCACATCTTCTTTCATGTTTTTCTGATGCGCATAAATAATAATAATTAATATCCACCTACAAGCTTCGATCCCCAAAAATCTCACTTTGATCATGAGATGTAGTGCTTGATTAGAATTTCCTTCGTTAGCTCTTTACTAATATACGTCCTCCAAGAATTCGACGTCCAGATTCCGTTCGATTAATGTTTATTTCTTGTGAGAGATTTCTTTATTCAGTATTGAAAGCTGAAGCACCACGTCTGCCTCGTAAGATGAAATGCGAGGATGTATGTGGACCATTAGAATGTTCTTTAATTTCTAACATTGATTGTGTTTCTCACATATGCGATCTAAAATAAAGATTCTTAATATTGTTCTTTTTACATTGGGAACACTTGAACGGAAACTGAAAGAAAAACGAAATTTATTAAATAAATGTATTATTAATAGTCAAATAAGTTATCGAATAAAAATTATTGAATAAATGCAACATAAATAATCAAATAATAATACCTTTGATCGATGGAAAGCATCACAGTTTGTGCACAATATTTTAATTAACAATAGTACGTGTGAAACTTTCACTGTTGCATACAGCACTACTACACACAGTAACTGATAGTAATCAACTATATTTATTACGTAGTTGCAATAATAAGACGCAATGTCTATTATTATTCATTAATAATATTATTCATGTCAACAACATATGCAAACTATGCGTCAGCATATCTATTTTCCGCCTAGATGAATAAGACGCAATGTTTTGTCAATACTTTATTCATGTTAACATTGAACACCACGGATACTGCAAAATGAACAATATTTTACGAAAATAATAATTCTTTATTCATATTTTTAATTTGAATTGCCCGAGGTACATTTGTGTACATATTATCAAAAATATTTGGTTGGTTTCGAAAGTTTAACAACGTCACTATTACTATTACTGTTATTATTATCATTATTATTATTATTATTATTATTATTATTATTATTATTATTATTATTATTATTATTATTATTATTATTACATTATTACATTATTATTGTAAAAACTTCTTATTATAATAGCGATATTGATGCGTACTGAACTGTGTTCATTCAACGCTATCTCAAGCAGCCAATGACTGTATAAGACGGATACTCATGGAGCGCATAGAAGTATTTCTCATTCATATTCCAAAAATGCGTTTGCGGAACATTTTACAGGTCGTTGTTTTCGGCGTAAAATGCTTTTTAATTTTGTCATAAAAATTAAAAAAATTTTTGAAATTTAGGTGTGGAGGTAGGGGTATGCAAGAAACAAATAAATAAATTTTTTTTATTATAGTTATGAAGTACTCTTGCAACCATTCAATTTTTATTTGAAGCATTTTTCTTTATCTTTCATAGTTTCGACGATATTCAATCTGAAAGAAAAAAGACCGATTTTTTTCAAGGGAGGATTTCACCCCTTTAACATGCGAGCACGTATAAAAAAATACGAGTCTCCTATTTTTGTCCATAAAATAACATACTAAAAGCTCATTTAAATCGGAGAGATTCACTTGATTCCCTTGTCAGTTAAAAAGTCTTCTACCATTTTGCAATTTTCACAATACATAATAAAATATTAATTACTAAAAGTCGCTTGATATTCCGTCATTTTTTACTCAAATACTGTTAACTTTACAAAAAAACAAGAGACAAAAATTGTTTATTTTCTTCTCATAAAGTTCTGAAAATTTTTTCAGAATTTTTTAATACCATACTTTCTCGTGTTAGTAAAAATAGTTGCCAATATAAGAAAATGCAGTACTAAAAAGTCAATTAAAAATTCTTCGAAAAAATTCATTGAGCTCTAAGAAAAGAAAATAAACAATTTTTGCCTCTTGCTGTTTTTCAATTAAGTTGACAGTATTTCAATAAAAAATTATTGGAGATCAATATTTGGCAATTTATAGTAATTAATATCTTGTTAACTATTGCGAAAATTGCAAAATGGTAGAGGACTTTTCAACTTAGTTTAGTTCACTCTGTCTACATACGAACGTTTTGTCAAAAAACTTACCGGGCATCCTATATATGTACATGTATATATACCATATTGTAGTCATTGCGCGGCGAATGTTTTCCGGACTTATAAACGCAATTAAATTACTGTAAATATCAAAGATATTAATATGCTGAACAATTGTAAATAAATTTATTGCAAAAAATATTGCCTCGGCCGGGAGTCGAACCCGGATCTCTTGTATTTCGTATGCATCCTAAGCCTTTAGACTATCAAGATTTTAGTAATATTCTTCGCAATAATCAGTACATGTATGGAAATGTCTTTCTTTCAGGCGATGTATACTTATAATCATTCTACTACAAATATAGTATACAGGGTGTCCGGAAAATCGCAATACTTCGAGAAGTGATTCGGAATTCCTCCAAAAAGGAGGAAAAAAAGCTACATAAATATAGGTCTGGAAAAAAGTCATTTCCGAGTTATAACCACTTTTATGAGCATGTTAAAAAGAAATTGTAATTTATTTTTCATATTCACAATCATAATTTTTTTATAGTGTTTTAACATAAATAACTACATTTTGGATTATTTTGGCGTTACCCAGAACGCACCACGTGGAGGCATAATCTAGTTCTAGTAAAGTAAAAAAATTTTAAAATAAAGAAATAAAAAAGAGGGATGCCAAGCGGACTATGCCTCTACGTGGTGCATTCTGGGTATCTCCAAAATAATCCGAAATGTAGTTATTTATTTTAAAACAGTATGAAAAAAATTACGATCGTGATTATGAAAAATAAATTACAATTTTTTTTTAACATAAAAAGTTATAACTCGGAAACGACTTATTTCCGGACTTGTGTTTATATAGCTTTTTTTTCTTCTTTCTAGGTCCCGAATTACTTGCCGAAGTATTGCGGGCGATTTGCCGGACACCCTGTATATAATGTATTCATGTATAATAATGTATCTATATATAATTCACATTGAATTATTTAAGCATTATTCAGCTTCGATCATAGGCATTTAATTTCTAGTATTGATTGTGCTTCCACATGTACAGTCTAAAATAAGATTCTTATTGTATTAGTATACTCGTAGTTATATAATACAATAAGATTCTTATTGTATCATTATATTTATTTTACGTCGCTTGAAAGAAAGACGCTATTTCCACATATACCGATTATTGCGAAGAATATTATTTACGACAACCTCGGTAGTAAGGCTTAGGAAGTTCGCACAGAATACAAGAGATCCGAGTTTGACTCTCGGCCGAGGTAATATTTTTTGCAATTTTATTTACAGTTTTTCAGCACATTAACATTTTTGATATTATTACAGTAATTTAATTACTGTAATAATATCACATTCGAAAGAGGGAACATTTGTGAACATTGAAAAAAAATATAAATCATATTCATATATTTATATAGATGTAGTAGAGATTTGAAAGAAACGTAGTATTTGAGACACTTTAGCAAAATGTGTACCCAATAAGAGCTGCGTATATGTTCTTCTTTTTTCATACGAAAATATTAAAAATATGAAAACTAAAGTGATCATAAGTTAATAATTTTCTTACATAAACATATTGATGTATAAACATTTAAAAAAGCTATTTAGCAACTTAAACATTAAATACCTGTATTAATTTCTTCTTTTTCTTAAAACTATGCTTATGAATCTATTCGCAGTTCGGACAAATAAAAAGCCCTTTTTTTAGTTAATCCTACGCAATCTTCATGAACATTTGTGAGAAATGTTACACTTACGTATATTCGGACATGGCCCACATTGGTATCATCATACAAAGAATTCTTTTTTTTTTAATTATAAGTAATACGAGTGACAAAAATATAAACTAAATATAACTTTGTAAAGTATGAATATAGAATGACAATAACATGAACGGAAATTAATAATAACGTTTTTATAATTACACAAAACAATTATTTATTTACGAAATATTACATTTCGATAACAATGTATTAGTTTTTTCCCGTTTTACACGAACAGAATGAATAATATGATTTATGAATTGATGCAATCAAAGCCGTACGGATCGCCTGCTCGAATTATTACTACTATTCTCTCTCTTTCTCTCTCTCTCTTTCTCTCTCTCTCTCTCTCTCTCTTTCTTTCTCTCTGTCATCTGTTAAATTAATCATATAATTATATACAAACAGCGAATGGCCCACTTTGGGAAACGGCCCAAATTGGCTCCGGTTACCTTAATTTTTTTTTAGACTTGAAGATCACTTTTTTAAATATATTTTATACATAATATAATTCCTCTCCCGTATGGAAAAGAACTATTGAGTTATTGTGTACTATTCAGATTTCTATGTTACTATTCAATTTCTATATCCACATAACAATATCAAAAAGATTCCTAAAAGATATCTCATTTCTGAATCTGATAATAGAGACATTTCTAAAAGGTCATATAAAAATATCTAAATGTTATCTAACAGTTATCTAACTATGCTATTATTTACTATTTTTTGAGAACAGAAAGATATCACAAAAATGATACCTAAAAGATTTCTCAAATTGCATGTCTTTATGATATCCAAAGTATATTAACATATAGAGTTCGTATTTATGATGTCTAAAAAAAAATCTGTTATATATCCAAAGAACACAAAGTCGTCTAAAAGATTATTAAAAGATGACTTCTGTAAACATCTTTTAATTGTCTTCAAGACTTCTTTTCGATATTTTGGCACATGTAACGTTTAATAAAATTAGATATCTGAATTAATTTTTATACAAAACGAAATTGTATGACTATCAATATATAAGGTGCGTCACCAAAATCCGGACAAATCGAACAATTTCTTTAAACAAAATGTTTTTAATGAAAAATTAAATATTACAAAAAATCCTTTTACATGGCACTTGGGGAATCCCTATAGAGCACAATTATTTGATATATCCCCCATTAGTTTGAATGACGGCCTCTATTCTCGGTCTTCACACGCACGCTGTAATGTAACGCTCCATGTCGACGAATGCTGTCTCAATAGCGGTCCTTAATGACGTCACGTTGGGATGCCGAGACTTGTTTGTGACTCTTTCAACTACGCTCCATACGTAGTAGTCCAAGGGATTTAAATCTGGGCTGTTGGGAGGCCAGAATGGGCCGAGGCGAGCAACTCGCCTTGTCCTGGCAGCCTCAGAGAATATCTTTAATATATACGATTTGTATCGAAGATCCTCCTCGCAATTCGACCCATTGTTGGCTCACTTACACCAACATTGATGATAATTTTCGCAACGATTGCCATGGGTCATCTGAAATCAGCGCTTGAACCCTTTCAACGACTGCGGGGATCCTCGCGGTGCGTTCTTTCAAGTGATTCTTCCTAGCTGCCATACTGGAATCTTCGTTGGACTATTCTAAAACCGTATATTTTGCCACAACATCATAACCGGTTGATTTCGGGTATTCCAAAGAACTATTTCCGTTGCTGAGCGCCCAGCGAAGGCCATCGATGATCGGGGCTCTTCGATTATATTCCGCACTTGGTTTCAACATTACGGCCATTTTGAAAATATGACTGTTTACTAGAAGCATCAGGCTTTCTTAGACGCCAATAACTCTGGCGGAGGCCAATATAGTGAAAAATTTAAATTGAAATTTATCCGGATTTTGGTGATGCACCCTGTACATTCCATTTATGTGTATGATTGTCAATATATATTTCATTACGTCTGCAATGCTTGCCGTGAGATGTGTATAAGAATCATTATCTTTCACCATAGTCCCCTTTGAGGACTTGCTTTCAAAAAATATTTCATAAATGTTCATCAGAATATAAGTTATATTTCTCATAATGCTGCATCTTTTATTCTATCCCGTATGATTTTCAAACACGGAAATCCGAATTTCATCACGTCCGTCTGGTGGCGGTCCCGCGTACTACTCGCGGATGAATGATTAAAGTATATATTTTCCACATTGTCTTTTCAGTAATACGAAAAGATGTCTTTTTGTTTTACCGAGAAGATAACTAAAGAAAGATGTCTTTTTTTTAAGTTGTCTTTCCAACAAAATTAAAAGACATCTTATAGTCATCTTTCATCTTGCTGAAGAGACAAAACGATCATGCTTTCGACATCTGTTAGACATTTTTTCGTTATCTTTCAGTATTTTGTGCTTAAATTTTATAGGTCAAGTTATGAGTCTACTTCTTAAAAATGTTATTTTTGATATCTTCAAAAATGACAAATGGATTTCTCAATAATTTCTAAATTTCTCATAAAAGATATCATAATTATGCCTAGTTTCTGAATCAAATATAGCAACGCATATTTGCATGGCTCAAATATCATATAACATAATGATATCTTCCATGAGAGAACAGATTGATATCATTTAGCATGATATAATAAAGATATAGCATGATATAATAAAGAAATAAATCATAAAGATAAAAATTTCAAGAAATCTCTGAAATGAGATATCTTAAAGAATTCTTCTATAATATTAGATGCCTCTGATAAATGATTATTATAAGATATCGTTTGGACATCATTTTCAAGATAACTAAATGTTCTCCTGAAAAAATTCTCTTAAAGTTTTCATTGTGATAAGCATGCTGTCTGGATAGTTATTTGAATAGTAACTATTGGCGACTACGTCCGTGAATAGTAATTAAATAGTAACTAGACTATTGGCAAATAGTTCTGAAAAGTAACTATTCGCGGCTATGTAATTGAATAAAATAGACGCATGTGATATTGGTCTTACTCATTACTAAGTTGATATCAATCTTTGTGCATAAAATTTAACATTTTATATTTATTTATTTGCACAAATATTTTAAGTAATGTAATATTTCAAAATAAATTTCTTAAATGACTTAAAAAATAAGAAATAATAGAAAAATATGACTACTGACTAGAATATAGAATATTATAAAAAATAACCGTATATAACCGATAACTATAATCTATTTGAAATAACAGTAACTGTTATAATAGTTTATAAAAAATAACCGTTCAGCCCATCCTAAAACATTATTTTTTTTAAATATAATAAAATGGTCACTATCCAAGATATTCGCGAATGTATACTACTAAATTTTCACGAAAATCGCTGATGTAGTTACTACTTGTACTTACTATTTGTTCCAATAGTAAACTATTTGTGAATCCATAATAATGAATGTTAAATTCCTGTAATTACTGTTCGCCCCAATAGTACTCAATAATAATGAATAGTAAATACATAAATAGTTACTATTTGCTCCAAACAGTGGATAGTGATGATCCCAAAATACTATATGACATTATATACACAGTTTTCTGAATAGTTATATTTCACAATAGTTTTCAATAGTTCTTTGAAACTGTTGAGAATTATTGAAGAATATAACTATTCAGAACTTTTCAAAGTACTATGTACGAATGTCATGTGTGTAGTAATGTGGGACATTACTATTGGAGCGAATAATAACTATTTACGCATTTAATATTTGTTACTACAATTTTAGATTAGAATTATAAATTTATTATTGAAGCGAATAGTAACTACAGATATTTATCATTTGCTATATTACAGTAATGAATAGTAAATGCCTATAGTTACTATTCGCTCCAGTAGTAAATTATTCGTATTTTCAATAGTAATGAATGGAAATGTCCCATAATATCACTGACAATATGAATAGTTTTCTGAATTGTTCTGAATAGTTTTCTAAATAGTTATTTTTCAATAGTTTTTAGTAGTTTCTTTCCATATACGGGCTAATTATTCTGTATTTAAAAGCATTAAGGTAGTGACATCAAAATAAACCAGTAAATAGTTTATGTGATATTTCATTCTGGCATATATTGACATAAAATGTTGAATTACACGTAAATTATTAATTTTTTTTATAATCGTACTTTAATACTTTTATGAACATAATAATGAGATGAATCAACTGGTGGAAAGAAAACACGTAATTGCTAATTTAAAAAATTATTCAAAAAAATTATTTATATTGCATACGTTACGTCCAGTAGACTCCACGATTTTTTTGTTTCGTGAATGTTCGATGAAATAATCAGTTAGGACAAAGAAACAAAAAAACAGAAACTCGAGCGTTAACGGACACCGATCGGCGAACGTGAT
This sequence comes from Acromyrmex charruanus, assembly GCA_017607545.1. Classification (NCBI taxonomy): domain Eukaryota; kingdom Metazoa; phylum Arthropoda; class Insecta; order Hymenoptera; family Formicidae; genus Acromyrmex; species Acromyrmex charruanus. The sequence continues at coordinate 314,349 of JAANIC010006768.1, forward strand.
AATATTTAAAGAACGCGTCGTTAGAAACTTTCCCAGCGATATATTATAGAAAAAATAAGTAAAATATAGTTACTCAGAATCGTCTGATCCACGGCAATAAAGTTTATGGTGCCAAAAGTTTATGGTGCGTAAAATTAGGAAAAACCATAAAGGAAAAATACTGTTTAAACACGTTCGGTTTTTACGAATACAAAATCTAAACACGGATCAGAGATTCTGTGTAGATAAAAACATATATTTCCAAACTCGTAAGAGTAAGTTTAAGAGCATTTTTTCGTCAATATTAGATAATTATTATAGTAAAATGAAATGCAGGATGACGGAACGTAGTTTCTAATTTTTTTTTTTTTTCCGAGATCGATAGTCATAAACAATAATCCAACTCAAATAAATACTGATTAGACGAGAAAACGCACATGTGACTAATAAAAGAGAAATCGATAATTGGCCAAAAGGGAAATACGAAAACTCACGTAAAGACAAAGTGAGTCACAATGGGATCGCTCGGAAGAGATGCTCCTTTCTCCAAAAACGAAGAAAATAAAAACTAAGCTTGCCAATAGGTGACCGTGAATCCTGAATCTTAGAAAAGATGATGTCATATCATCAATAAACATTTAAAAAACTAAAATTTATAGGCGGAGCTGATCCGAAGGCGATTTTTCAATGATAATTTCAGAACCAAAAATCTCTCATCGAGGGAGAAAATTCCTACCAATCCGAATCCACTATTTTCCAACTTGAGACATTCTACGAAAGAATCATCCTCCAAAATCTTCTATAAATCGCGACACCGCGAGACAGTCAGTCAAATATGTACACAAATCACTGATATAACTTGACTCTATAAAATAGTTCGCAGTCCGTTCTGAAATCTTAGAGTCTGTGCGCGATCTTTTAATCGAGTGATGAACATCACGATTCCCTTGGCCTCCGACATCTGGTGTGAATCTTCCGAGAGCAGAAAATTATATTACAATTTATTTGTCCCCGAAATTAAACTAATTTGCTAAAGAGTATAATTCATTAGTTCAAATAATGTTCTATTAAATATTCAAAAATGTCATTAAAAAATCAACGGAATCGACAGAACAGACAGTTCCCGCGCTCAACTTCTCCTCTTCCTAAAGGCACTTTCACGATTGGTCCAAACTATTTTGATCCAGATGAAATCCGAGCTGCTATCATAGGGCAGTCTCCCAATGCTTACATTCCAGTATTTCTTTCTCATTTGGCTATACATACTTAGTTCCAGTAGAATTCTCTTTCTTCTTTTCCTCTTTTCTTCGCTACTTTACATGAAGTTAATTGAATCGCTCAACAGTCAAATGCACCTTCCTATCAATTCATGTCCGTCGATTACTCTTCTGCGGCATCAATGTGATAAATCTCGTGAACCTTGTAAATTAGGTTTAATTTTGTTAATTTTATTACGTGTTCCTTACCTTTATATCGAACTCTTAATTAGCAGTTAATAATTTTTTTTTCTTCTATTCGTATACCTTGTAAATTAGATTAATAATTTCTTTTATATTATTAATATTTTGTAATTTGTATTTGTATGACTCACTTTACGTTACTCGTTTACACTTTGGTATGAATTCTTATGTAATCTTAGTAATATTTTTCCTTATACTATACCGCTTTTATTAATGCATAAAATACAAATCCTCGATGTCAATTAATCAATTCCGAACAGTTCACTTACATTATTGTGAATGTTTACTTAACCAACAATAGACTATTAATAATAAATCTGAATGTTTACTAACTTAAATTTCTCTCTCTCTCTCTCTCTCTCTCTCTCTCTCTCTCTCTCTTTCAATCTCAAGTCTAAGATCTCGTAATCGTACTCCTTACGTTGCAAAGATTGCATATAATCCAGTCCCGAATTGTAAGGATTAACTTCCTGATTCGAAATTTAGACTAACGCATTGCTCATGGGAAACAGATATTATAGCGTCTCTACGAGACGTTGATCCATATTTAGGAGCAAGAAAAAAGTGCGACTCAGGGTCCTTGCCTTTGTGCGGATATCTGCGAGACAAAAGAGTCTAAGCGTCCTTCCATACCCTGACCAGTTTCATCCTTTGTCTCTCCAATCAAATCCTGAATTTAAGAGTTTGGACATAACACATATTTTTTTTAAAGCAACTATTTTTTTTTTCATATCTATTTTTTTCTGTTCTTCAGTTGATTCATCTCATTATTTTGTTCATAAAAGTATTAAGAAACAGTTATAAAAAAATTAATAATTTATGAATTATTCAACAATTTATAATACATGCCAAAATAAAGTGTAAAATATCTTGTAAACTATTGATTTTTTAATATTACTACCTTAATACTTTTACATGCAGCATAATTAAAATTATATTGTGTAAAAATAATTTTATTTAAAAAAGTGAAAATGACCTTAAAGTCTCAAAAAATATGATTTTGAGAAACATTTTTTGCTCATCAGAATACGTGTCCCTTCGATTCGAACAAAATACTCTTATGGTATTTTCTCATTCATCAGTTACAGGAAACAGTCTACTCTGTAGACTATATATTTTATGTAATATTTATAAGAAAGTATATTTATTAAGGGATTATAAGAAAATATATTTATTAGGGTAAAATCGCTTATTATGGGATAGGCTTTTAATATGAGATAGCGGAATTTCTGCTAAACTAAGCGCATGTGTTTGGTTCTATCATGAACTTCTTATTCTTAGTGTAAAATCTGTTTAATAGAAAATTCATTATTAGATCATTCGTGTAGCCATTGCAAAAAAAAGACAGCACAGGACATCCATTGGAAATCCAGACTTGATTTCAAACTTAGTCCAAATATCCATGGACTTAGTATGAATGTTTAGAAACGTTATTCAATGTACAAAGTATGTTTATATTTGGATATTTTAAAAATGTTTATTTTATGCAAAAAATTTTCTATATCTGCTCGCGATGTGTTGCTTTCGTTGACTTGACAAGTGAAAATTTTTTTAAGATTGCACGAGAAGTTTTACTTTTGTTACCTCCGGTAACGAAACTTTACTAAATTAAAGCTTAGTTCAGACAACATGCAGCAAGCGGCAAGCGTCGAACAGCACACAATAGCAATCTTATCACTTGCTGCTCGCAGTGATATAAATTTGGAATCTTTTGTTTTTAGTCAGAGGCCAGTAGAGAGTAGAATCTCTAGAAACCAAAGTCTGGCAAAGTCTGGCCATGCCCTAAAAATGGCGTGCGTGTCCGAAATGTGTGTTTATCTCTCAATTGGTGATATGAATGTATATTCTCGATTGGTACTGCCATTGTGTGGACACGCCAATCACAAGAGAGAATGGAGGGAAGACTCTGGTATTTTAGGGACTCTAGTGGAGGGGAACATCTTTTGAACGTCCCATGAACGTTCCTAGGACATCTGTGCTGTGTTGAAAATTTTCAACGACAAAAAATCTATTATATATATAAATTTTTTTGTAAGAATTATTTTGTCTTGATTGTAGTCTAAAATTTGTTTAATATATTAATTTAGTCCAGTTTAGTCTATTACGTCCTAAAATAAACGTTTTTAAGAAATTCAAAATGGTAACACTGGATGTTTTGAAAACGTTTTTTTTTTTTAAATATCCATGGATCTAATCTGGATGTTTTCAATATGTCCAAAATGTCCAATATGTATATTAAATGTATATTTTTAAAACGTTACTGTGCTGTATAGGAGATTTGTGAAATTGGATGTTGTCAAATTTTATTGAGGTTAGAGTCTTTAAATTATGTTTTATTATATAAATTATTGAGTAAAGTCTACATGCAGTGATAGAATAAGATCATTCATAGGAAAACATGTGATATAATGATTTATTTAACTGTAAAGATTAGATTTGGTAATCGTGAACTATAAGACGATGAAGTCGTAATATGAGGTATTCAGAATATTCCTAGTTATATCTAAACAATTCAATATCCCAAAGCATACTATCGAACGATATGTTATTGTAAAAATGATGATTCTATTATTGTTGAAATTTCTCACACACTCACATACACACATAAAAAAATTATATAATTATTATGTATAACATAAAAATTTTTTGTTTTCTTTTTATGTAATGTAATATAAAAGCATGTATAAAAACTTATCTTTATTATTTCCTTAGTTTCCTATTATGAAATACAATCTCATATAACCCTTGTATCTCATATTAGGAACTCTTTTTTTTAAATGATTAAAATTGGCAGTTTTGCTAAAAAATTTCACGTATAACAAAGTATAACTACTATGATGGTATACTGCTAACTTTTGACGATAGAACTTAAATATATTTCCTATAAATTTGACATAAAGGTAGAAATTAAAATTGCAAATAAAATAAATTACAAGTTTTTAAAAAAGGATATATCATAATAGGCGACTTTACCCAAGTATTTTTTATTTATAATGACTTATTAAGTATTTTTATCGTATTTACTATATATTATGCATACATAATTATATATTTCATAATATTTATAATAAATATATATAATTAATATGAGAGAACGCCAATAATTGATCAAAATTAGATGTTATAAATATAATATATATTTTTAATTGTTAAATTTAATTATCTCAAATATGACTGTGCGCCGAAACATTCGGACATTAGACACAATCGATCTGAGATGTTAATAATGCATCACAGTCATATCAGAGATAATTAAATGTAAAAATTAAGAATATATATTGTACTTATAACACCTAACTTTGACCGATTATGTTCTTTCTCATATTTATGTGTATCATTTACATGGTCGTACTTATTCTTAAATATTTATAATCTGTACAATCTAAGATCACAAAAATATTTATAAGATATTTAAAATAAATCTTATATAATAAATATTTACATATACATATATATTTTGTAAATATTTTATAAATATTGCATGCTGTCTGGGTACGAAGCAGTGCAAAATATGAATAGGCTTCTAATATTTTGTTTTAACTATGAATGTGAAGAAAAATAAAACAGAAAAAAATATTTCATCTTTTCATTAAGATGATATAAATCGCCGCATTTGCATTATCTAATGTGCATCACGTGGAGATTGCTCGAATTTGCACATCTTATGTACGTATATGTAATTGTAAAAATAATGTAAAAATTCTTTTTCGTCATTACCTAACTATCATATCGATTTTTTATTTATTTCACCCTATTCACTAATCTAGATCAAGTAATTCTATATCATTGTCTGTAGGACAAGCATCTTTGAAATATATTGCAAAGTAAAAACTGAGTTTGTCCTTTTTTTTTTTTAAATGACGGTAATATCCAAGATACCATACAACTGATGTGTGTGTATGTGTGTGTGTGTGTGTGCGCGCGCGTGCGTGCGTGCGTGCGTGCGTGCATGCGTGCGTGCGTGCGTGCACAATGACCAACAATTCTCGCACCGTTTCGATACTGACAATACTAATCAGTTATTGGATTTTAAGATATTTCATATCGAATCCAGATTATATTCTTCACATGACGTATAACAGGATTGAATAAGAACATGTAAAACTTTAGTATTCTGCCTATGGACAAAGAAAGAGAAGGACAAATCCAATTCTCACTTTACAACATATATCGAATGCTTATCCTACAGATAATGATATAGAATTACCTGATCTAGATGTGAATAGAATAAAATAAACAAAAAAGTAGGATATGATAGCCGAATAATGATGATAAGGAATTTGGAATCACAAAGTATTGTAGGAGTGGCAAACATTTTATTTCCAGTATCTACGCGTATACATATGTACGTACACTCGCGCATACACGCGCGCGCGCACACACACGTATATACATGTACACAAGATGTGCAAATCCGACTGAGCAACCTCCACGTGGTGCACATCGGATAATGCAAATTCTGGCGGTTTAATCTTCATGAGAGGGAATGAAACATTTTTTTGTTTTATTTCTTATTATTCACGGTTAAAACAATGTATTAGACATGATGGAAAGAAGCAAGGTGAGCCATTGCGCATAATGGAGGCAAAGGGGAATATGATTTGTCAACCAATCACGGCGTCCCATTTTATACGCGCAGATTTCAAGCATTCACAAATGATTACTAATAAAAACACAATATTGGAAGTTAAACTAACACAATGATATATTAATAAAAATTATTAAAATATAAAAATATTACAAACTTTAATATTATTATTAAACAGAAATGACATTGCATATTTTTTGTTTTTGACATGAATGTGTCAAAAAACTGCCGCCAAAGTGCAGTGAACAGCCATATTGAATTTTCATAAAATCCCTCACGATCGGTCGTTCGTTCTCCACTATCTTTAGGCTACTGAGCATCCACGGAAACGGCTCACCTTGCTTCTTTCCATCATGATATTAGACGTCTATTCATTTTGCATCGCTCTTTAGATCCTCCTTTTCTTCCCTAACGAATCGATCTATTGGACTCATTGCTTTTCTTGTTACATTTTTTCTACTTTTTTTGAAACGATCGTTAATTAGAAATTTGCAAATTCTTTAATAATTTTGAACCACTATAGACACGTGTAAAGATAGTGCATTCATGGACTCGCTTTTATCTTTTGATAAATTCTAGGTTATGTACATTTAAGAAGTTTTTGAGAAAGTTTGGTAAAGTGACAATTCCAGAAAAATTGTCAAAAAAAAACCTCAATCATCGAAAAGTATCAAATCTTCTATGAATCGTTCAAATTCAAAATATAATAATTCATAAACGATAATGTTTAAGATTATATACTTTTTTGGAAATTATGAGGCCTATATAGATATTCATTTCCCTCTTAGTTTTGTTTTAATTGAGCGGGGGAGGCCAAAAATAACTTTTATTGCAATCTCTCTTTTACTAAAATTCTAGTAGATTTGACTAGAAATCTAATAAATCTTAACTTAACCAAAATTCTGGATCGTTCATTTTCCAGAATTCCGGTTGATTCAATCAAACATTTTTCTCCGTATATAATGTGTTAAATCCGTATTTTTTAGAGTGTACATTCAATAAATACATAATTAATTGTTAAAACAATTATATTTAATTTATTCGACAATTTTAGCCGTATACTCATTAACACAACAAATCGATACGTGAAGCCACTTTCGTAGTTTTATATACGTAAGTGATATTGCCAATTAACTTTTTTTATATATATCTACATATATACGAAAACTTGGACTATCGCATTTTCAAATTCTTTTAATGAAAATTAATAACGCAGGTTTTAAACGCAAATATCTCTCTCTCTCTCTCTCTCTCTCTCTCTCTCTTTCTCTCTCTCTCTCTCTCTCTCTCTCTCTCTCTCTGTTTCTCTCTCGTATGCACGCGCACGAGAGATCAACTGGAGGATAAACTTTTGAACGTATGAGCAAATATCGCTCCACACGAAACGACAGATGGAAAATAATTTCTTTGCTAATAAATCTTTGTGCACAATTACAATAAATTTATCGCAAGCACCATGTTACATTATGTCGCGATACATATGTATGCGCTTAAGGATACATCTTTACATCTTTCTATACGATTCTCGTATAGAGAAGTAATATGCCGTTCAATTTACATATAAAGCAACAAGAATGCACTGGAAGTAATGATAATTATTCTTTATTTGACCGTTTTGCCGTCGATATTATCGAGTACGCGAACATAATTGGACATTCGAATAAAGTGTAATTACCGTAACTTGTGCTACAATAAAATTTCCTATACATGTTTACGGCATGACACGTAATTACTATGGCTCATCTCCACCGTGTTTTAACATTTGCAATAGATTTTAGCAAATATCGTGTTTTAACATTTGCAATAGATTTACTGTCTCACACATCCCTTATTTGCCGAATCCGATTACGATCATCCACTCTGTCAGAGCGACTAATCAGCGCCATAATAAACGTTTGTTTTTATCAATGCAATTGTCGGCTGGTTGGCCGGCCGGTCGGCGCGACGCGTATTCGGAGAGATTTCAACGCGTTGGATGGTAATAATATTGTAACATTTTATTTCCCTTTTCCGTTGCGCGTTTTATCATTATTATTTTGCATTTTGTACGAGTTACATGGAGAGCGCGGTATAGCTAATTAACGTTTCGCGTACATTTCTACGATGGCGTACTGTTAATTATTCCCATCCTGGACCATAATAAATTTATCAACAACTGTATATTATTTAAATCGTGCACTAAAACTAGATCTGACTCTCTTGTGTTCAACGTTCATACGTATCGTATAGCGGTTCTTTTTGCCACTCAATGTTTCAATTCTCCATATAATAGGTTATTTTCAGCAAGATTGTTTATTTGATATATTTAATATTTGAGATACCACAGTGAATGCAAAATGTATTCGTACAAGAAAAAAATTATTAAAAACCCTATTTTTAAAAAATAAATATTAATTATTCACTTGTAATATAGAGTATAACATTCTCCTCTGTATCTATTTTAATGTGTCAAAAATAAAAAGTGAAAATAATTTAAAAACTATTCATAGAAGATAACTATCTCGAATGTACAAATACTTTTTATATATCCAAATACAGTTCCAATTTTTTCATATATTTACATTACATAATATATTTTAATTATCACATTTAATAAAGATTTTTAGGCAAGAGTTTTGAGGAGTATAACAAAAACAAATAGAATAAAAAAAATCTGTTTATTTTTTGTTAACAGATTAACTGGATTAACTGTTAGCAAATTAATCTAGAGTCTATAATTGGATTCACCAAATCATGAATCTCTGTCAAAAATGTCAAACAATTCAATTTTCATATGTGTATGTGTTACATATTTGCGCATTATTATTTGTATTAAAATATATTTAGTATTCCTTTTTGTCACATAATTAATATAATTAACATAAATTACAGATCTAGCATTTGTGTTAGAAATTTTAGTGTTAGCTCCGGAGGATTAATATTTATTCTCTAAAAATAAAATCTTTTAAGAAAATAAAATTTTACCTATATAAATACCTTTTACGCTCAATGTACACATCCGTTTTGTTGGAAGAAAAGTACATCGAAAAGTATATCTTATAAATAAACATTTTTGCTTTCATATAAGTGAAGAAAGATAAGACTGGAAAAGAAAATACCAGCATGTCAATATTTCAAGACTATAATTATTTCACTCGCTGGCATAAGGGGAAAATAATCGATCGATCACGAAGCCGGGACGATACGCTGACGGAAATAGATCTGGCAGTTGCCTTACGCCAGTTCCGCCGGTCGTGTTCGAGCGGTTGCAAAATTCATATCGGGACGACGGCGTCGAAGTTTTCTTAATAACGGAATCCAGAATTCCGGCTGTTTCACGAAGTAGGTCGGTGCTTCGCGCGATTTCCTAGGTCGTATCTCCATTTCCTGCGCTCGCGCGACTTCCCCGTATCTATCCAACCCGCCGCTCGGCTCGGAGTATCGGAGTTTCTCTCCTCCGGGGACATAATTTCAAAATAGAAGCTATGCCCCCTTATAACGTTGAGACGTACCGTGTTTTAATAAGACGATCGATAGCGTGAATATACGCTTCCAGCCGCGTTACGTTCCTTTGACTTTGCCCAACTTGCTCGTACATTATTTCAGATTCCACCTGCTGAAAATTTCCCCGTCATTCCATGATCCCTGAAGAATCTGCCCCCCGTCGCTGTCACTTAAAATGTCCACTAAAATGCACGTGAGGCTTCGTGTAAAAGCGTATGGTACGTACGCGATGAAAAACTTTTCTCGTATATCAAGGCGACGTCAGCGGAAAAAAAGAAGATTTCTACGCGCTGCACTGAGAGTCAAGTCGCGTGCGTACCTGCGTGCACAATGAATGAAATCAGCCAACGAAGTTAGCACAAACTTCATTCTGAGAGTCAAAAGAATTTTTCTAATCAAATAGTCGAATAAAACATTTTACAAATACTTTGACCTCGAGCGTTTCGCATATTGAAAAAAATTGTAACATCAAGAAACATTTATTACAATACATATTCACTAATTATTCAACATACTGAAAACCTTTCCTTCTCCCTCTCTCTCTCCGCATATTTAATTAAAATATAATATTTAACCAACATTTAAACATAATTATCTTTCTATCTCTCTTCTATCCAGATCTGTCCTTTCTCTCTCTCTCTCTCTCTCTCTCTCTCTCTCTTTCTCTCTCTCTCTCTTTCTCTCTCCCTCCCTCTCTGCCTCTTTCAAACTATTATATTAAAAGAGTAATGTAATTTTTTGTATTTTTAATAATATTAACTCAAATTACATATTATTAATATGATATATAATATTGTGACGACATGTGATTATGAATCATGCGAAGTATACAATAAAAAATATTTTGTGTTAAAATTGATCTTTGAATTTTAATATATCCGAGTGTTAATTTAATATAATGATGCTGTTTAAATATTTTATGTTAAATTGATATTGAACATTTCTTACTGTTAAAATAAAGCAATGTAAATGAATAAATAATATAAAAATAATACAGTTTTAAAACACAAATTCTAAAGTAAGTGAATCAATGCTAGATGTATGTGTTAATTTAACAAATTACAAGTATTAATTTTACTAAAAAGAAAATATGTTGCCACAAACTCTTTTATGTCTAAATGTTACATTTTTGCATACTTTAACACAACTTTTTACAAAAGTTTATGCTACTTTTCAACATATTCATCTTGTGTTAAAATAACACAAAAATTGTGGATCATTTGGGATATATGAAATGTGCTAAGTTTAACACAAATTTCGCAAATGTATAATATACTGTGTGTGATATATTAATAACTGTATAACACAGCATTGGTTTATTAAACGAGATTACATAACCCAATGTATTTACTGTTTCTATATTCAAAAAACGAAAAAAATCGGTAATTTGTGCGATATATCTTATTAAAACTATACTAATAAATTAGAAATAATAACTAAATAATAAATTATTTATTTACAACTCTTTTACTTATCAATCAGTAATAAAAGACTATACAAATATAGAGCAATAGGAGTTAATGTTAGAACTTTGATTGCGCAAATTTAACATTATATCAATTATATGTAATACGGTACGTTTCGGCTACATTTTGAGCCATCTTCAGCGAGAAATAATTAAAATGATATGAGCGTGTTTCGTAGAAAAACCACAGTTCCCTTTTATACAATTGTAGTCGCAATGCACTGAGATGAACTATACTGCTTGTGAGATGTCGTTTACATTCCATTTTCTCACGATCGATAGATACAAAATGTTTTTACTAACGATATGATAGTGATTGAAATGTGATGGTAAGTAAAATGAAGGTTACATATAGCGGATTTTCTTATACATAACGTTCATGTTACACAATGATCTATCAATGCGTTAAAAAATGAAATTCATTTCATCAGCAGTAACTCAAAAATGAAATGAAAATATGCATATTTTTTGTCATTTTTAAACGTAATTGGAATATATTGAAAGTACAAAGAAATAATTTTTTTAATAATCTAGTACTAGATTAAATTTTTAATAGAGCTGGTACGGTTAAGTAGAACAGGTTAATATGAAAATTAATAATTAATCTGAATAATATGTTTATATTAAAAAGAGAAGAGAACAAGAAGGTTAGAAATTATTGTTGACATTCATCATTGCTATATATGTAGAGCACACGAAAAAAAGGAGAAGATGAGTGCTCGAATTTTGTAAGGCAATAGCCACATGCCTTATTCCGATAAAAAGCACACAATCATAGAGAATAACTTTTTGCCAGAGAAAAGGTTAACTGGCGAAGAGTCAAATGATCGTCTCGAGGGAGTTATGTTTTTGCTTTTTCTTTTCGTGTAAAGATTTACCTTACGTATTTAAACGATTTATTAAATTGATTTTTTCTGGTTAGATTTTCAGTTTCTATCTCCCTCCCTCTTCCTCACTTCCTCTCTTCCTCCTCTTTCTCCTTTTCTTACACACACACATACACACACACACACACACGCGCGCGCGCGCGCGCACACGCACACGCACACGCACACACGCGCACTCTCTCTCTCTCTCTCTCTCTCCCTCACCCCTTTAGCACTCGATGCTCTGGTGACGCTAACGAGCGTGTTTGGGATTTTGACAAATTTCAAATTAAGATTTCACCTTTCACGCGCGATCGAATAATAATGCAAATGTTATTCGTCTGTCACACATATTAGCGATTCTATACGAAACACCGCATCCGCAGATATGTATTGTATTTTGCGCATTTACGCATATATGTATCCAAGATTGATACATGTAACGTTTACTACGCTTACCTCAAACTTATTATGATTCACATATACCTACATATTATTAGCTAAGATAATATCGCACGCATGCACAATTCTATGTGTTTACATCAAGCAATGATACGCACACAAACGGTCTAATTTAATGGAGCAAAACGATAAAGCGATCTGCTATAAGCTCAATTTCTTCCTATCGTAAGCATAACAGTTGCAATAGAATAGAGGAGAAAGCGAGCTAGGGAAAAACAAAAGGGAAGAATGAATCGCGTTTGCTCGATTTTTCATCTGCGAAACCATCGAGTAACTGTCGCGCATCCCGCGATAGACGTTTACTGATGACCCGTCAAAAATTGATTTTCGCATTTTGCCCTTGTCGATACGTGTTACCTCGTACACACTTCATCCTTATAACTCAACCACTGTATACACGCGTGATATGGAAAACACGGAACATAGGAAACGTCGTGTACAACGCCAGTGTACGAGGCATGTGCTCGAAGAGTGTTTAAAAGAGAAAGAGAGGAAAAGGGAGAGGGGGAGAGAAGAGAGAGGGAGAGAGAATGCGTGCGTGCGTGCGTGGAGACAGAGGGGGAAGGATGAATAAATTGCAAAAGTATTTATTATTAATATTCCAGGGATAAATTATGAAATAAGGATTTATAATAGATACCATGAAAAGCAATGTTCTAAAGTAACTGTGGAAAGAGAGAAACAAGGAGATGAAGAAAGAAGGAGGATAAGGATAATAAGAATTAAGATATATGATAATTATAAATAAGTAATTGATAAGAGAGGAAACGACATTAGGGCATGAGAACACAAGTATGTAAAAAGGCTAATTTTACGTAACAATTATGTAATAATTGTGCAATAATATAAATTAGTGTAAAGCGGACGATACGTAATATTTAATAGTATTATTGGTCGTATGGGAGCGATATTGAAAGTTTGCGTAGTTACGTCAATTAAAAGTTCTTTGAGATATGCAACTTGTAAAATAATATCTGCCTGTACTATTGCTCAGTAAAGTACTAATTTCTGATGAATGATCATTTTTTTTGCGTTACAAATAAATTGTATTATCAAATTTGACACTGAATAATAAAAATTTTGAATGATCTATTCAGTGTCAATTTTGATAATATAGTTTATTTGTGACGTAAAAAAAATCACTTTTGATTATATGTATATCCTAAAAAATTATTTAAATGTGCCCTTTTTTGTTTATTATCACATACGTAAAACGGTAGTCGGTCTCGTTATAAGAAGTGCATCTATTTAGAAATGTACAAAATTTATCTTTAGTAAAATTTATTGTTAGTTGCTCAGTGTGATCAGATGTCGATTGATTCTCATTATAAATATTTTGTTGAATGCACAATTGATACGCATGCCACTAATTACAATTAAATCAAAATCAGATGTTATTAAATTAATAACAAGAATTAACTAACTTATTATACGATTTGATTGAAAATTATATAGAGAGTTGTATTAAATTGTCTAGAGGGGGCATCCATATTATATTGTAAAATATAATTAAACAAAAACATTGATCGTCTAATGATGTAAAATGGAAAGACAATAATATTTGTGATGACAAAAAATATAAAATGAATGTAGGTTTAGACAACAGTAGTAGTGGATTTTAGTTGACCTAAGCTATATATAGGTATATGAAATTAAGAGAAATCCAGTCTTCTAGCAAATAAGCTGAAGTAATATATCTCTATTGTATTAATATTCTAGGCTAAAACTCTCAGAAGTAGAAGTAAAAAGAAGAATAAAAATAAAAGAAAACAAAAATAGCAAAAATAATACAAATAAAATATGAAAATGAGAGCAAGATATATGTATATGTTATACCAAAATGACCTTCGGAAAGCGACCTTTACCGCGAGAACTACTTACGCGGTAGACTTAACGACTTCGCCCGCTGTTAAAGCTGTACGCCGCGCAATTAATTCCTTAAGTTCTGTCGGCAAGCAAATCGATGCAAATCCTTGAACAAAATCCCTTACGACGCGTCGCTCTTCGTAATAACTCCGTCCAACATCGAATTTGCCTATCTAAACTAACCGTTAAAAGCGCGACTACGACGATTGAATGACCTATGCCAATGTTTAACATTGTTTTGGCAATGAAGAAATCGAATCGACCACATTGAAATTCATAAGTTCTGTGTATTGTATAGCTAATGAATATTTATGCCAATGTATATAATTGCTTCTATAATAATCATCAAACATTTTAATGTCTTCTCTCTTCAATGGTAAGCTAAATTGAAGAAGAAATATCAGTGGGATGTATCTAAAAAAAGGAAATCGTTACATTTTCAAAAAAATTCATTGTAAACAAGTAATTTTTGAAAAAAAGAAGCGGCAGAAAGGGAAGCTAGAATTATTGGAAATCTATGAATAAAATTAAAAAAATAAGCATGAGCAAGTAACTTTGCGAGTTAAAATCCGATTTCTTGATGGAACAGATATTGGATACACGTTATTGCATTTGCGATACATGCTATTCAAAATATCCACCTTATGCAAATTAAAATGATTTTCTTTATTGTCAATGTTGTTATTGCCAAATGATAGTTTCCTGTTTTATTACGAGAGTGATATATTCGAAAATGTTCTTCTTTCTACTTAATAAGTATCACAATCGTGACATACGCGGTCTCACATTCTTATTCTAATAAGAAGCGACAATCATTGAGGAAAGATTAAATCACTCTGAAATGGTTTTCGGTGTAAGGAATAGTGCAAATCTAAAGAAATTTTTGTTAACAGTATCATTATGACGGAAACTGTGATGGAAGAGACTCTTCTACAATTTCTGTAGTTGAGCGCGTAGTCGTATCACGTGGTCTGTGACCATGATTTAGCAGAGAGATGCGCGGTTGAAAAAAGTTGCAGTAAATATGTACTCCAAAGTTGTAAGATTCTTCAATCCGGGATTTTTGTTTTTGAAAGCTCTGAAAGTCGCGAAGACAACAGAAAGGAGAGAAGCGAGAGCGATGAAGCGGACGAAACGAGGTTTACTTGAATAAAACGAGGAAACAGCGATGCTGTCGCCGTCGAGGTAGCTTTTCTTTCGTGAGGAGAAAACGCGCGAGATGAAAGAAAGGTAGCGAATCCGAACAGCAAATGGCAATAAAATTTATCTCGAAAACCTTTCACGCGAAACCTTGTCTATTTCCATTTGTGTCGGAAGTTGGCAGAAATGGTTGCGAAACAACGTTTCGAATTCATAGCGTCGGCCACACGCAAGTCGCTATTGCAAATTCTTTCAATCGTTGAAACGATCTTGAAGAAGAATCCAATGAAACGCGCACGTCTTTATACGACATTTACACGCCGCGAGCTAGGATTTCCTCTTTTTCCATCAAGATTTGTTACTTTTTACTACGGGAGAAAATAAAAAAAAACTGTGTAGAAAAGCGGAGACGGACTATTGCTTACGCTTGTGTGCAAAATATGTGAGTTTCTTGGTGTTAAACGAATCACGAGACGATGCTAAAGAGACTTACGTTCCCCGCGAATCCCTTTGAAATAAATTTACCTTGAGAAAACGTGGAACGCGCGATGCCGTGCACGACGCCGTCGATGCCGACGAAGATGAGGAGCGGTGCCAGGGCTGCGAGCATCGGGACTGTCCTGGAACGCGCGGCATTCGCACCGCTGCGGGCTTGCAGCGTCATTCCTGTTTCCCAGCGCACTCGCGATCTCCGATCGCGCTTCTCCCGGGTGCAATGTCCTATATCACCCGCGATCTTGCTCTTCCCACGCGATTGGTCTACGATTAGCGCACCTGGTGTCGCCTGGAGCGCTTTCTGCGCGCCTGGCACGTGCTCCGTGCAGCTCCCGGCCGAGTGCCTCCGCTCATCTCCGTGCGTTCGTGCGCGTACCACGAGACACCGTTTTGATGTTGACGGCACTGTTTCGGAGCGTGACACGCCGGTAGAATGACTCGGCACGCATCGGTACAGTAGCTCAAGGTCACGTTTGCGAAGGGAGAACTATGTTAGGAATGAAAGAATGTGTGTGTGTGAGAGAGAGAGAGAGAAAGAGAGAGAGAGAAAACGAGAAAGCGCACGAGAAAGAGACACTCCGATACGTATAAGAGAGGATCCACGAGACCTCACTCCCCTTCTTCCGAGGCTGGTCCTAGTCTCTCTGTCCCGGGCCGTAGACTGCTGCCTGGAAACCCTCGGAGTACGGAGTACGCTCATGTCTCCACCACCCCCGTCCCTTCCGTACCGCGTAAGCACCCGGACTCCGCGTCCCGTCCCGCGACTCGCCGCCGATAAACTTCCTACGGGCATCCTCTCTCTCTCTCTCTCTCTCTCTTTCTCTCTCTTTCTCTCTCTCTTTCTCTCTCTCTCTCTCTCTCTCTTCTCCCTCTTCGTTGTGTAGCTCGCACCAGGAACAGTCTCAGCGCTTGCGCCCTCGTAACCGTGCCCTGATGCCCGGGCACTGCCGCTGCCACTGCTGCTGCCTCTGCCTCTACCTCTGCTTCTACCGTTTCCTCGTACCTTGGCGAATCTCTCTTCCATCTGTCTCTTTCCTCGACTCACCGGTTGTCCTTGTCGGTAGCCCTTCGCGGGAGAGACCCTACGGTAGTGTAGCTCCCGCGACCTCCCGTCTTTCCCTCTTTCTTTTTCGCTCTTTCGACAACTCGGCCCCTACCCGATTCCGAATTTCTTTCTATGGACCGTTCCTAATGTTCTCTCGCTTTGAAACGCTCGCGTCTTTCCCTCTTCGTAGCTTGTACTAATGGCAGATCTCCGTGATGATCGTTGACAGGTTTATAAAGATGATAACTGCAATCCGTTCGAGTATTTAGCCGGGTGCAGTCGTGTTAGTGGAATGGTCCCGGATAGCTCGCGGGGATCCCGGAACCATCTACCTGCCGAGTATCTCTAACGTTGTCTTCGCCAGAACACCACTTAATTCTAGATATTGTCCTTGGAATTGCGAGTTACGATAACCACGCGACCAAGCGTGAGTCATTCGAATAACTAGTCACTTTCAGTAGATTAAAAGCTACCTAATTCATTTTATCTCTTACGTGCTGATCGCACCGAATGTCCATCCTCTGAAAAAAATGACTCCCACGACGATCAACCGTAATTCTGTCGCAGGTAATAAAGAAACAACTTTGTTTTGTACGCTACCAATGGCACAATATATAAATCCCCGCGATGAATATTACTTTTTTAGAATACGAAATAAATTTCTTCATGTAACGGAGCGCACTATCTCGCGGGAGTAATTTTAAACCAGTAACATAAGAACAAAAATTAACTTGAAAGCGATAAAAAGTTGTGACGCAGCACTTATATACAGATTCGTTACAATATTTCGAATTTAATGAAAACATCTGTCTATTTTTAATCAATACTTTACACCATGACGTGATCAAATCCATCTACAAAAACGACAAACAAAAATGTAATGTGACAAAAATAATTTTAATTTTATTTCTATGTTTAGCTGAAAAGGACACGAAAAAGATTATAATGAAATTTCGCGATAGTTATTAATGAAATTTTGCTTTGTATGGAAAAAGTAACATGTGTGTGTAACTGCTTTTATTTTTAAAAACTAAAAATGCAGACCTTTTTTCGCGATGGCCATACAATTTAACAGCCGGATGAGAAGGATATACTATAAAAAAAACTGTAATTCTTTTCAAGTGAATTACAAACAGCAGTTGTGTACAATAATTTCTTTTCAAAGGTTTTTTATTTATCAGTGACAATGGAAAGAAAATATCGGTTCAATAGAAAACTATATGTAGAACGATGTCACGGTTATTTTCTTTTTCTAGATATGTTGACAAAATAGCGTTGGAAAATGATAATGGCGAGTGGAACTGGCTGAAATGTCATTTGTTGTTTTTTTCGTTAAATTATTCCATTTATTAATTCTCTAGAACTTTGTTCAATCTCCTTCTGATTGTCCGGCTTTATGTAGCGTGGCTTGCCCTTTATAGCGAATCGTGAGAGTCGCACCTCTCGAGAACTAGGCATATTTCAAGCTCACAACCTACTTAGCAAGCAACAAACCCGCTGTTAGCAAAGAGCGATAGGACGGAGGGTGGTCGAGACAAATCTAAACTGATACTATAAGAATGCGGGAGGCGAAATTTAGAATGGCATGTGTGCGTGCGTGCGTGCGTGGGGAAGTAATTGTCCTAAAATTACGAAGTACAATCTCCGATGCATTTGTTAGCAGATCTGAACGTCTAGTGTTGCAAACGAATGAGAAAACAGTGAGAAGGGATGCTGAGTAATTGACTTTGAGATTCAACTTGAATCCACCTGGAGGACAAATAGGAGTGTTGAAATGTCAATATTTGTTACGCCATTTCATCACGCGAGTTGTCATATTCCCAAAATCTCAATGGACGAGTTGCACGCACGACTCGATATATTGATTTTGTTTATAGACAAAGCTGTTTTTGTCATGTCTCTGTTACGCGACGCGTCAAATTTCGGCGAATCACGTTTTCAACGTTGCTTCCGAAATCTCGGCATTGCAAGAACAAACGACGTATAACCATCGGAAACTTGAATGTTTCGCATTAATTAATCGCGACGATTAATCGACGGCGTAATGTAGCCTTAATTGATCACAGGCAAGCGACTCGTATCACGCATTGTTACTCACGAATAAACGTGTTTCGATGATATAACGTGTATTAATGATCTCATATATTAGGAACGTACAGCGTGTTTCGAAATGTACCACACACTCCCCGACTCTTTAAATACTCATCGCAAATGTAATGTGCGATGACCAAGGTTGCGTTCCGTTTCACGCATAATGTATCATTTTATCCTTGTTTGACACTCGGCGAAAGATAAGGATAAAATGATACATTATACGCATTATGCGTGAAACGGAACGCAGCTCAAGTTTATATTTCGTTTGATCAGTCTCGGATGATCGGTGTTAACTAGGTTTCTTATAATAGAGCACAAGCTTTTCGCTACGATTAGGGGAATATTAAAATTGTATAGTCGATGTTGATAATTGTTCCAAAATTACGATGAACTATCATTAACTCGTACTTGTGACTTCTGCAATGATTAATTTTTGATGATCTTATGGCGAATTTGATTGGCGCACTGGTGCACATTAAAGCCACCGTACACAAAATAACGGAAAGATATGTTTATACATAAACGAAGAAATTGATTAAATCCTGAAATATTCAATACATTTTATTGTATTATTAGGTAAAATATGTATTTTATAATTCGAAATCTTTGTATTTCATTTTTACATTAAAATTAAATCAACGTGTACAACTGCTTTAATATGCAGTCCGCACTAGTTCTTCCAATCGAATTCGCCATTAGATTAAGATTCTTCCACATATCTAGTATCACTGCCTGTTCTTAATTTTGTACTTTCTTTGTTATATATTTACGAATAAATTTATTAACGTCCCGTATCGTAAAACACTGAAAAAATAAGCTAATAAGCAGTATTAAAGCGTCAGAGGGGAGTTTTATGATTTATGCTTATTAGTGTCGGCACGAGTTTTGTGAGGAAAATATCACGCGACTCAAATAAAATGAGCGCGACAGAAAGGTTGAACGGAAAACGCTAATAAGCTTACAGGATAAACGTAATACCTGTTGTATTAGGCCGCCACAAGAGGTATAAAGCCACGCGTTCGAACACGTCCGAAGCATATCTCTCTTCATACTCATATTATATCTATCTCGTACGAGAATATTCCTTTGAAATAAACAAGTTTTTTAATCGTCTACATCTTAAAAATTTGACATGCTCTATATAATGCTTTTATTATGATTCACCGTGACAAATAATAATTTTTTACAAGATTCCACTACTAGTCCAACAGGAGGAATTTATTGAAATGATCATGTATTTCTCTTTAATCTTATTACAACTTTTTATGTTATTTTATATGTTATTAAGATGATTCTAAAGTGAAGTCCGAACTCGTCGTTTATAAAAATGTTTATATCATGTTTATGAACGTCGTTAATAAAATGCGACATATCGACATATTTTTATATACTATTACGTCAATATTTATGCACATATAAATTTTCGTAGAACAATAGCGTTTTAATTAGACGTCTAACCATAAGTCTAATTCTAAGACCTTCATGTTGTTTATCCATGTTAACTACTAATCTGTGGACTACAATTTCGCAAGTATAGATTGTAAAAAGTTTATACCAAGTAAATGTTACGATATTGACAGGTCTGGCGCCATGGAATAAGAAAAGAAGATTTCAATTTATACAATTTTTTTCTCGTTTTCAACATAAATTCTATTTCATAGGTACGTATTAACGCGTGTATACTTTTATCGTAAAAAAAGATTTACATGTGAGAAAAAAGTTTTATTACACAAAAAAATTGTTACACAAAAAAATTATTGCATTTAATCGGTGATACAGACGACTTTAAGATCCCCTTAAGTATGATAATTTGCGTATATCTAATGTAATTATTTAAGTATTAGGATCAATTGTATTTACTAAAGATGATCCAGAAAAACGTAGGATCGAAACATTTATTATAATTGCTTTTTAATTTGTATTGAATGAAAAAATAAATTAAATGATAAAGGTTACGAGTCAATGCAGGATATTAAGTACTAATAAATGAATTTTAATATTATAATAATTTCAATACAATGCTAAACATTTCGACCCTCATGAAAATGATAAGATTATATTCGATGCTTATAAAAAACTAACTTTTTCAGGCAGATTTTAAGGTTTTTAATTTTTAATCTCAATATCTAATATGTCACAAGAAGGAAATTATTTATAATATAGTTGATAGAGTTCTTTTGTGTTATCCAAAAGTCCAACAAAAAAATTTCAGGGATTATTAAATCTTTAAATTAACTAAATTATTGATTCAGATATTATTAAATAATAGTTATCCTCTTAGTTTTATTTTTTCAAATATACTTACCACAATCAAATATCATTGCAACAGATCTGTCAATCATATTCATCGAAATAATGATATTAATATTAATGATATATTTTTTACTATACCGTATGTATAAAAACCATCCTCCTTTTTGCGGTTGTTGCTGGTATTAATAAAAAAATAGCATTTACCATCCCAAACACTTTTAAAAAAACCATCACTCGATGCAAGGACAAGCTGGATCATATGTCGCATCAGTAAGTAGTTTATAAGATCTCTTCATGATTGTGATGCGATATATGTAGGTCAAACTAAACGACAATTAAAAGCTAGAATATCTGAACATGCGAGTGACATCAATAAAAAACAGGATCACCATCAGTAATTTTTAACTATCGTTTGATTTATGAACATGATTTTAAATGGGAATGACGTAAAAATATTAGATAGTGAACCATCTTGTAATAAAAGACTGATCTCGGAGATGGTATATATTAAGAAATAGGAGCATGGATTGAATAAGCAAAGTGACACAGAATCCCTTTTCGATTCCCTATTTTACAGTTGTTATCCCCTTCTTAATTATCCGCCTTCTTTGTTGCCTTTCCACTACTTATTTTTTTCCCCTTCCATTTGGTTCCTTAACATTTTTCTCCTTTTCCTTACTGTCATTATTCGCTTTACTTTCGTGCTGTTGATATATTTTGTGATAAATTGTGAACATCTAAGAGAAGAGAAATTTTTATCTTTGCACGTTGAACTTTATTAATTAACAATTTGAGAACATAATTTTATGGTATATATATATATGTACACCACCGATTGATGAGACCCTTGCAATCATTTTAGTTGCACAAATAGATATGACAAATAAAATTTTTTAAAATTAATTTATTACTTTAATTCAATTATTTTATTAATTTATTCTAATCGTTTAGGACTACATTCACAATTTAATTTTTTTTTTAAATTAACGTCGATCCATCAAGGTACGTCAATACGACTTAATTTTTATATATTTTATTTTTTAATAATTGATCATGCGATTGCAAGGAGACATTGGTTGGACGGAGGTATCCTTATCATTACATGTGGAGAAATGACAAGAAAAGTAGGTTCTTCTTAATTTTAAATTATAGGAAATTTAATTATAGGAAATAATTATAAATTATATTTGAACATAAATTAGATTTGTGTTCGGTACTTTTGTAATTTGTGATTTTTTTTTTATTTATACATTTTTATTATATGTTACTGAGGATGATAGTCTTTATCACTTAATTTGTTTTAAAATTTTGAATCTAAGTATATTAATTTTTAGTTTTGAATAAAAAATTTATTTATATATATACGTGAACATTCAGTTTTATGAGTATATGTAGATAAATTGTAATTCTTAAAAAAAAAAAGTAAAATGGAATGTGCAAGAAAGTGGTTTTGGGTTACACGTTTATGAAACGTTTCTATGTACTCTTGGCGGCAGCGCGGTTGCATCTATTTAGCCGCTGCGCTGCGAAAGCGATTATATATTCGAGCGTGATATTTCGAGCATATAATTAACAGATGAAGCCGCCGCAACGTGCGAAAGCAATTAATCGTAGGCGTCATGCACCATAGGTGAACCGGCCTGATTAACCTCATTCGCGTCGAGGCGAAATTGTTGCATTTCTAAGTATCAAAGAACAGATAGCTGATTTCAGTCAAAAACATGAAAAAAAAAAATGTCTCGTTCGATCTGTCAACCTTCCGAAGTTGACGTGAGTCTGTTGAACCTACTCAATTATTAATCTTTTTATTATAATAATATCAAGCGGTTCAATTTTTTTTGTTATATCTGCAACTTTGGATTATTTTTATAAAAATATATTTAGTGTTCATTTTGCTTCTTTGAAATTAATTAATGCTTTTTAATCAACATAATTTAAATAAGACAGGGAATAGAAAATTACTTTTTAAAAGTAACAGTTACCGTTATTTGAGAAAGTAACTTTTTGTTACTTTTTTAAAATCGATGATTACCAATCGCAGCAAACAAGTGCTTAAGGGCTTTCTAATCTCAAGCGCTATGAGTGACTTGTGTCCAATCAAACCGTGTCCAATCGTGTGCAAAGTAACGATAGAAGTAACTATAAAATTTGTTACCGTTACTAAAAAAAATGTAACTACGGTTACCAGAAAAAAAAAGTAACATAGTTAAGTTATCACAAAACTTGTAACTATAACTTGTAACTATAACTTTATTACAAGTAACGAGTTACTTCCATTCCCTGAAATAAGAATCTAACAAACCCAGCGTCAGTAACTTATGTTACAGAATAGATTTTAACATTGATTCCGAAGGGTTAACTTTTATATTTGGTACATGTAAGTATTTCAACAATTTGTATTAAAGGATACAAATAACAGTATCAAAGTCTATATTATATGTTTGCATTTTATTTCCTGTAAAATTATTTGAAATAACTTTTCATGTATTTATGTATTTGAAAACTTTATATATATATGGATCAAACTTGCCCGGATACGTTACAAAACAACTTACAAAAAATAAGGCTCGATACGATCGTATTTTCTTTCTTAATTAATTTTTCTTTGTTATTTTAACTTACGGAGGAGTCTGGATCTTGAGGATTTGAAATATGATATAAACGAAACGTAATTGTACTGTTCTCAGAAAATGAAATAAGGCAAGTTTATAGTAACGTAGGGAGGTAATGTTAATAATCCATAAGGCGCTGATGTGATTTTCCAAACACAGAAACTGAGGTATTTGTGGAACTTTTTATAAAATTGACTGTTAATCTATGTTTGGATATGAGATTTGGAATACACTTGACACATTTTCTTAATTGCTAAGAAAGTGCCGAATGATTAATACATTCTGCATTGTGGTATGAGTGTCCAAGTAGGCAGCGCGTGGCAACTGATTTCACAAAGAATTGTTCGTTTAATTCGAATACGAGTACGGGTAAAAAGTTCGTTAACTTTATGTATGATGTTACAAAGAAAATAAGTAAAATACGGCAATAGGCGCGATAATTGTTGCGCAAAACAAATAATAAAATGGATACAACATAAAAGTCTTTATTAAACAACCCGCTTACAAGTTTCGACTTATTTTTGAGCCATCTTCAGAAACAAATTAATTTTATAATTACAATATTACCTACAAACTAATTCATTCCAGTGAGCCATCTTCACATATTTACGGAAACTTTAATATTGAAAAATGACTTTAATATTGAAAAGTGATTCTAATGACAATCCAAATGTGTTCAAATTTTATAGGACAAAATTATTAAAAAAACCGAACAAATTTTTATATCACAATAAGAAGGAAGCTCACAGCAATGAGGATTTACCATGTCGCAAACAATTATGTTTTGTTAATTTAGTCAAAAACTAGTTTTTGACTCGTCAGCAAATCGGTGTCAAAATTGTTTAAATCAATGAAATAACTTTTAAATTTGATTGTAATTAAGAAGTGTTTCTTGGAAAAACAATTTAATCTGAAAGGAAATCAAATACCAAGTCAAAAGTTTCAAATAAAATGATCTTAATATACTGACTCAACATATGATGAGCAAATGGTATTACGCTTCATATAATCGTTATCGGATAGAGAAGGAAGTTAATAAGGAAAAAAAGAAAATCTTTTGAATCCCTTTTGTATTTTTTTCATGAATATGCGTGCGCCTTTGTACATACATCTAACTGAAATTGTAATGATACCTCAAAAAGATAATAGAAACGTAGCATGTCAATTGATAATTATCGATTGATACTTGCACCATACTCAAATTTGCCTCTTCCTTTCAGCGATACAGCCGGTTGCAGAAAGGTTGCAACACTTTTTTCAATGGATTTCGAAATGCAACTTACTCATCGAGCAATTGGTTTTTATTTGTGGACCTATGAGTAAGAACCAATCGTTTGGAAAGCAAGCTGTATTCCGAAACCTATAAGAAAAATTTCAACCTTTCTGCAACCGGCTGTACCGCTGAAAGAAAGATCGGTTAATTAACGTTCCGCGAACATGAAACGAAAACGAGAATTGCATAAGCAACCAAGAAAGTATATATAGAGTGTAATGTATATGGCTTAAAGCGAACTCCTTGCCGATAGTTAATTATTGGCGGACAGAACTGATTTGCAAGTACGTCGTTTATAATCCACTTAAGTTCTAATCGAATCCTGGCTGGTCTCGGGAACAACGGATAGACGTGGTTTCCATAGCCGACGTAGGTCGCATAGTCGATCCTCGGCATTGCGCGTAATTACGTGCTCCGTTTACAATCCTCCGTGCATTATACACGTTATACTACGAGAGGCGTTTCAAAAATAATATACATATAAAAAATCAGGATTGGGAAATAACGCGTTACTTGCAACAAAGTTACTTATTTGTTACTTTTATTAATAACAAAAAATAACGGTATTACATTTCCTTTAGTAACGAATAATGAAATTGACCCCGTTACTTTTGTATCATTACTTTTTTATAGGTCATAATCGTCACGGACAATAAGATTATAGATACTAAATAAACAAAAAACTATTTGCTTATTTTTGTGTCATTCACTATTCTCGCTTTAGCATAAGAACACTAAGAACTAAAATATCTGTTATATAATAAAATACGTAGAATTAAATATAAGTATGTAAAATATTAATAAAAGATAAAAATGTTCAAAGATAAATATCTTTCTAAACATCTTATATTTATATTCTGTCTTAGCATTCTGTCTTAGAAGCCTGTTTTAACATTTAAAAAATGGATAATTATGTAGGAGACAGACTTATTCATTGATTTTGATGAAATTAAGGTTATTTGATGCATTTTTGCACGAAATCAATGAATCTGATAGATTTCCTGACTTCAATAATCATCAACTTTAATCTTTAACATTTCGGTTTGCCAAGCAGAGCGACACATATCTTTCTGTCAGATTTGTTCATTTTGTATAAAAACGCATCGAATGACCCTAATTTCATCAAAATCGGTGAGTAAGTCTGTATAATTACAAAAAAAGTAACAAAGAGTAACGATTCTTTATCGTTAGTTTTAAGTAACAGTAATGCGTTACTTTTTAGAATCGATAACGAGTAACGGTAAGGAGTTACTTTTTACCGCAAATAACGCATTACTTTTAAGAAGTAACTTTTCCAATTCTGTAAAAAATATAGTGCAGATTTTTATAAAAAGAAGCTTTATTTATAGAAAATGGCAATTGAAAATGAGTATGTTTTGTCCGAATATAAACAAAACAGTTTTGTGAAAATAATGTTCATGATCTTAAACTATTAGAAGCTAAATTTTTCTATTGTATGAATATTTTTTATGCGTTTAAATAATAGATACAATTTTTTGCTTTCGCTTTTAATAATATAATATATTTTAATTGTTACACAGTCTTCTACAGTAATATAATTTTGAGAACTATGCAATCTATTTTAAACAATATTAAGTTTATAACAGAACGTTGCTTATATAAATACATCAGCTAATAGTAAGAGAAGCGCTAATTATAGTTAAGTTAGATATTGGAATAATATTTCTATACGTATTTTAAATATATTTATTTCATGTATACGATGTATCGATTACTTTCGGACATTATATAACACAATAAAATAATAATAATTTATTTGATTCTATGTAAATACATTGCTAATTAATGTTTATTTTCTAAAAATTCCTCTTATTATAAAATGTAGATAATTTATTATTAAAAGACAATAATTAATTATTTATTTAGGGTATTTAAAATGAATAATTAATTGCTATCAGCATTGGACAGTATTAGATTTCCGTAAAACGAGAGGAAAAGAGAGCTAGAAAGAGAGAAAGGGAGAGAGAGAGAGCGAGAGAGAGA
This sequence comes from Acromyrmex charruanus, assembly GCA_017607545.1. Lineage (NCBI taxonomy): Eukaryota > Metazoa > Arthropoda > Insecta > Hymenoptera > Formicidae > Acromyrmex > Acromyrmex charruanus. The sequence continues at coordinate 341,434 of JAANIC010006768.1, forward strand.
GAGAGAGAGAGAGAGGGAGAAAGAGAGGGGGGGAATCATCGAAATAAATACAAAAAATATTCACTTATTTGTCCATGTAATCTCCAAACTATGAGAGCGTATGAGTCCTCATCAAATACTAATAAAATTTTCTTTACTTTTTGAACTTCTCTCGCACGTTATACACTTTGTTGAGCACTTCGACTAGAAACAATCGACGTAGAACGAGGATCTCTAAACTTTTCGAGTGTGTCAGTTGCAATTTTAAGACCGAAAGAATTATTATACTCGGATAATCGGATCTGGTCCGAACAGAAGAAGAATCTCATTGTCACTCTGGATGCTTCTGGAGGTTCTAGGAGATACTATTTATGTCATTCTATTTTCATTATTTATTAGGAAGCAAAATAAGGGTCGAATGACACAAATAGCGCTAATAGCGTCTCCCCGAACGCAACTTGGGTTTTCCCATCCCTAACGGTCGATAAAGATGTTATAATTATGAGACAACGAGAATATCGGAGAAGGCAATGCATAAACGATCAAGATATTTGTGATTCGTCGGCATAGGTTAATGGATCCATGTGGAGAAAGAGAGCTATATATGTATAAATGAAAGCACGGAGGTGCGATAATGCAAAAAAATTATGCGGTTAGGTATAAAACGCGTGAGTAACCGATACAACAGCCCTCGATTTCTATTGTTCGCATAATTCCAATACATGACACAGCCACTCTTTATTCGTGTACATAATAATTATTCCGTTATATCAAAATCGTAAATTTGTTTTGTGCACTAATCGAACCGATGAAAAAAATACATTTCGATATCACATTATGCGAATTTTTCACACAGGATTTCGTATAAAATCTTTTTCACATTACACGTAGTAAAGTAAATTAAACGAAATACGAAACTATGTACTTACATTGACGTCTCCCCAACTGGCCTCACATTTAACCAAATATTAATAAAAAATTATAAAATAATGCCCTAATTATTCGCTATTCATATCCACAAACAAAAAATTTTGCGCTCATTCCGTTTAGATAAAAAAAAAAAATTTTTTTGACGAGGGCTGAGTAGGCAGCCAGTCACTCATATCCGTTAAAAACAATCGATTTAAAAAATTAAATACACAGGATTGTTTTGCGCTATTTATGTGCTACTACTTCCAAGTATTTTCAATTTTTACGCTGCAACCTTTAAGGCATTTTCCTTTTGGAGCGAACAGACACATTCACCCCTAAGTCGCTTAAAATTGCAAAAGTAAATACTGTGACTATGCAAAATATAATAAAGACTCTGACTATGAACAATAATTCTCTGATTTATGCGCTACTATTACCAAGCACTTTGGAATTTTTTACTGTAACCCTTAAAGCACTTCCTTTTTGGAGTGAACAGATATATTAACTCCTAAGTCGTATAAAATTGCAAAATTAAATACTGTGACTATGCAAAATAATTCTCTGATTTATGCTCTACTATTTCCAAGCATATTGGATTCCTGCACTGAAATCCTTAAGGTACTTCCCTCTCGGAGCGAACAGCCATATTCACCCGTTTAAAATTGCAAAATTAAATACTCTGACTATGCATAATAATTCTATCATTTAGCGATACTATTTCCAATCATTTTCGATTTTTGCAACCTTTAAAGCATTTTCCTTCTGGAGCGAACAGACATATTCACCCATAAGTCGTTTAAAATTGCAAAATTAAATACCCTAAATATGCAAAATAATTTTTTGATTTATGCGCTACTATTTCCAAGCATTTTGGATTTTGGCGCTCCAACCCTTAAGGCACATTTCTCTTGGAGGGAACAGTCATATTTCCCTCTAAGTTGTAAAAAATTGCAAAATTAAATATTCTGCCTATGCAAAATAATTCTATGATTTAGATGCTAATGCTTTTTCTAAGCATTTTGAATTTTTCCGCTGCAACATTTAAGCCACTTCTCTCTTGGAGGGAACAGCTATATTACCCTCTAAGTTAAAAATTGCAAAATTAAATACTATGATTATGAAAAATTATTCTAAGATTTAGGTGCTATTATTTCTAAGCATTTTTGATTTTTGTGCTGCAACACTTAAAGCACTATCTTCTGGGAGCAAACAGACATATTCACCCTTAAGTCTTTCAAAATAACAGAATTAAACATTTTGACTATGCATAATAGTTTTCCGATTTATACAGTACTATTTCCAAGCATTTTGGATCTTTGCGCAACCATTAAGGCACTTCCCTCTTGAAAGGTACACTTATAATCGCCCCTAAGTCGTTTAAAATTGCAAAATTAAATACTCTGACTATGCACAATAATTCTCTGATTTATGCGATATTATTTCCAAGCATTTTGGATTTGTGCGCTGCAACCCTTAAAGCAATTTCCTTCTGGAGCGAACAGTTATATTCACCCCTAAGTTGTTTAAAATTGCAAAATTAAATACTCTAACTATGCATAACAATTTTTCGATTTATACGCTACTATTTCCAAGCATATTGGATTTTTGCGCTGCAACACTTAAGGCACTTCTCTCTTGGAGGGAACAGACATATTCCCCTCTAAGTCGTTAAAAATTGCAAAATTAAATACTCTGATTATGAGAAATAATTCTTTGATTTATGTGCTACTATTTCTAAGTATTTGGGATTTTTGTGCTGCAATCCTTAAAGCACTATCCTCTTGGAGCGAACAGACATATGCACGCCTACGTGGTTTAAAATTGAATAATTAAATGCTCTGACTATACACAATATTTCCCTGATTTATGCGCAACTATTTCCAAAATTAAAAATGCTAGGAAATAGTGCATAAATCAGAGAATTAATATGCATAATCAAATTAATTAATTTTGCAATTTTAAACGACTTAGGGATGAATATAGCTGTTCATTCCAAGCGGGAAATGCTTTAAGGGAATGCTGGAGCGAAGGCTGAAGTTAATCAAGGTCGATATTACAAGTTTTTATTTCCAATGTATAAGACGCCCTCTGAGTTAATATGATCATGCAGGAAATTCGATCGATTAATTATCGATATTTTTATTCCGTTTCCTACATTACCATCTTAACAGGGACGTGTATTAGGGTCGGTTCCACAAATGTAAAATTTATTTTGGAAAATTTTCCAATTTTAAAATTGAGAAAAAAATAAACCGTAATTGAAGTTAATCTTATATTTGTAGAATCGGACCTTAGAAATACAGTTGTATTATGTATACATGCAGTGTAGGCCGTGTTCCAATATATATCACCAGTATTAAAAATCTGTAATATACATAAAGTACAGATTTTTAACTTTAATAGTTATATCGATACAAAGCCGTAGTAGCACTTTTTCCTTACGTCCAATGCCATTTTAGGTAATAATAATATAGTATCAATAAAATAAATACGACATTGCACATACATAATGTAATTCTTTTTCATGAATATCCATATATATATATATA
>JAANIC010006798.1:3409-22121 GCA_017607545.1 Acromyrmex charruanus
TAATGTGCAATATTACAAAATGTACAATATTGCAATAATACAAAATAAATGGAATTTTATAATAAATAATATATGTAAAAATTTTATTATTTTATATACAATATTTATTTATTATCATTTTTTAATTTATCACAATTTTTGAGCATTAATTCAAAATTTAGAAAATAATGCGTTTAAAAAACTGGAGGAAAAAATAGCTAAAACATAGCGGACCAATCACAAGTGATACCCGTATGGCGTCACTCTGATTGTAGGCTCTTTATGATATGATGGCGAATTCTTAATGAGTATCGATCTGCGTGATTTAATGTCCGTGATTAATAAATCGTAAGCACATCGAGGCGACAGCTCTTCACCGAAACATGTATTTCGCTTTTATTTCCGATTCGCTCGTTCGAAGTAAAAGTCTTAAAGGATAAGAACTGTTATAAGCTGATATAAGCTGTTGTGCTATCGTGATATTTATTCGTGAGTTTGTACGTATAATCTGTTTCTTTAATGACATTTCGAGTGAGAGACAGAAAGAGATAGAGAGATCCGGCTAATAAATCTCACATCGCTCTTTTAAATTTTCGTTGATTTAATTTAAGTGTAATTTGCGAGTTATTAAGAAAGTCGTATGACGTATCGAGTGCCTATAAATAATGTATTTCGCGGGATTTATAGTATTTATGCATGCATAAGCAATATCAAATTCCGAGTATTTTTTTAGATAGCCAATCGTATTTTTATCAGCCAGTAACTTAATTAACGTCGTATTGCGCGTTGTATTAAACTAAAAGTTACAGACGTCATCTTTCGTCGTCGTTACGAAATGTCGCAAACGGATATAACATCGCAACGTGTTTAATTAAGCAGATTTATTATATTATCTTCGTATCAATATCTGACAATCTCAAAGTATGAATTCAATGTGAAAACATGTTTAAGTAGTGACTCGTAAAAAAACATAAGCAATAAAGTGCTTACGTTATTGCCTTACATTCTCTACTATGATTGGTTGATTTATTTACGAGTTAAAGGCTATGATACAAATAAACGTAAGGCAGTAAGACAAAGTAATAGGTGAATCAATTAATCACAAGAGAAATAAGGTAATAATAAATGTAGTAGCAAATTCAAAATGTTGATTTGCTTATTCTTTGAATTTTACTGCTTCAGTTTTTGGGTCTCGTCGCTTGCATGATCGAAATCTATTGTACGAACAAACGCGGACAACACAATGCGATTGTCATATTTTTGCATATCGTATTCCGCGAATCTTTATTTTCAATTTTAATGTGTATATTTATTTGCTTGTTATGAGACGAGATAGTAATTACCGCAAAACGTGAACATATATTAATATTTAATATATAGAAAGTGTAAGAAAGTGTAGTTACGAGCAACAAGTGTAGCATCGTCGCGACGGTAATCGCTCTTGACGCGTGAAGTTGGCCACACGTTTTGCGAAGTTTCTCCGCCATCTTAAATAGATCTTAGATCGTCCGTTGCATTTATTTGCGACACGTCGTGTGTATCGAACGGGCGTAGTCTCACAGATATCGATCTTTTCACCTGTCATTGTTCGTCGCAAAGCGAAGCAAGGTGCGTATCGTATGCGTTTAAGACAAAACACTAAGAGTGCTATTTAAAGTGATGTATGCATCGATAGCATTCTAATGATTAGACAATTTATGTGAATTCGAGTGTTTCCGCGAGTGTGTTGTATCAGTGCAACGACTACGGGAAGCGAGGGGAGGAGGAGATTTGGGAGGTATCAGAGCGAAGCAACCCTGAGTAAGTCTCATTTGTCATTTATACATAATAAATATTATGCATAATAATAAATACATATATTTATAACGTAGAAAGAACGGTTTTGATAAAGTATTCAAAAATTTTTTTATTTTAAATTTAGTTATAGCTAATTCAGTTAGACGCATTCATTAAAGCCGTTATACACTAATTTGATTTAAATATAAAAGTAAAAAATGCAAATATTTTGAATTATAAAATACATATTTTATTCAATAGCACGATAAAGTGTATTGAGCATTTCACGATTCTATTTTTATGTATAATTAATAAACTGAATATTAAAGCTCAATTGAGATAAATCAATACAATCAAATAATGCCTATATTCGAGCCATAGGATGACAATGTGAGGATTGGTTTATTTAAATTAACATAATTTAATCGCAGACGTTTCGATCCTGTTTCGATCCTTATCAATGCTCTATATAAATTGTTAACAGAATTCAGTCATTTAAGAGTAGAATCAAACACACATTTTGATATCAATGGATTTGTAATGGATTTAATAGTCACAATGCATCAGTGCGTCCAATCGAATTTGCTATTACAGATTTAAAAATAATTTTTTGGAGCATCAAAATAATTATGTAAGAATCCCAAGCAATGATGAGCAATGCTAAAAAAAGTTTTGACATTTTTTAAGATAACTGTCCCTATTAATGTGCTTTTTAGCCAATTTGCTTATTACTGAATTAATTATTAAATATTGTAGCTTTAATTTTATCTGTTTGCAATCAATATCGGGTTTTCAACTACTTCTTTTTTTTATAATATTTTTAATCTAAAAAATATTAATACTTTATAATGCTTTTGACAAAAATAGAAAACATGTTTTTGTTCCTATTAATGAGTCCTCTAAGCAGCGATGGCTCTATTAATGTGCCTCCAATCTGTGTGCCTATCCACATTTGATTCATTTTAACATATAGTTATTAAAACAAATAATAAATTTAAGCTAATTGTTTATGGTAATATTACATAAATCATTATTTCAATTTATATTTATTTCAAAGTATACTCATAACACAACGTTCTCAGCTCCAATACAGGGCACATTAATAGGGACAAGTTTAAGATCTTGCAGTACGTATTACTGGATTCACATAAATTCCTCATATCTTTCGAAAAATATTTAAAATACTTTAATACTCAAAAAATAAAATATTATAGCTCCGGGGCATCTATCGTATGCATTAATAATTTAACTTAACAAAAAAAATATGTTTTCTTATTTATTTGTGCTAGTTTTCTTTATGACTTGTCGAAATACAAAAACACACTAATAGGGATAGGCACAGTAATTGAGGCACAGTAATTGAGTTACCTTAGCAATCAGTTTCAGCGTTCTACATAATTACTTTGATGATCCAACTATCTTCAGATCCGTATCTAGCTAAACTTTTAAATACTTCAAATAAAATCATCCTTTTCATACATTACTTATATATTATGTATTATGCCAGAATGCCAGGTAATGCGCGATATTTTCATGTTTTTTTTTCACGATTCATCGTTTATGTGAGATTTATTTTTATATTAATTCACCAACGGAGTGATTTTTTCGACAAAATCAAATGTCGTGAATACCGACGAATTAGTTAATTCGCGTTGATTCACGATTAGAACTAATATCACATATAAACGGTGAACCACGAATCGCAAACAGCGCAAAATGTCCGTAGTGGCGAATAACGAATAGTACAATCGAGTTTTATATGTTATATTTACGGAATTAATGTAATAATAACGAAATAATTTTCATGTTTAAAAAGAGAAGTTTTGTTTAAATGATTTAAATTAAAATAAAATAAATAAAAATTTGAATAAATTTAAATAAAAATTATGGAAAGATTTTTCTTTATAAAGTTATATAAAAATTTATATTTGATAAAAAAATTGGCAACACGTAATTGTTTTATTAAATATCTATTTGACAATCGAACAAAAAAATGAACACATGCGTTAATTACTTTTCCAGATATTATTTTAGATGATGCTATAATTTGTGGATATATCTTTATTTCGCAGATTAAAACATCGCGATGCAACTCCGCTGTTGCGCGTCGTACCGGTGAGTCGAATTATCTTTTATTTTCGGTAATGAGAACGAGAGATGCAAGTAACGATTATAAGCACGGGTCTAACCGTGCTTGTGCGTGCCACATAGATTGCTCGGATTGAATGAACGCGCAGGAAGTGCGCACGTGTGCGAGGTAGCGCTGCGAGGCTTGTTCGTTTTGCCAGGTAATCTTAGGGCGAGGCGCGCGGCCTTCGCGACCGGCTGGCATCGCAGGTGGTGAACCCGCGCGAAATTGAAATTGATTCCGCATCGGTAATAAGCGGCTCCCTGCGGTCCCAGGGTTCCACACACAGTGCCACGAACAGCCCCCGAGGTCGCCGCCAAGATCGGCTCACACGTACGCCACGGCCGCGCGCAAACTGATATGTGCACCTCTATGCAGGTGCACATGGTTAACGAGTCGATCGATGCTTCTTTCTCCTTCCGTTACTTTCGCGACGTTGTAGTCGCTACATAGTTTTCTCAACGATTTTCGGACTCATACATTGAAATCATACGTATAGTTGAAGGAAATTCCATCTCGTCGCACGCAAACTACAAATTATTTCTATAAAAGTATATTTTCTCAGATCAAATTAGATTTTCACACTCGTTGCATATCTTTAAGAGGTTATATCTTTTGAAATAAATAACGAAAATAAAAGAGAGTAAAAAGAGTAAAAAGAATACGTTTTTAATAGATATTATATGTACTGCGACGATGCAATCGTATAATGCTTAGCGAAACAGCTGTAATAAAAAGCTTTTATTTTTAAAGGGTGAAAGAAGAATTAAATTAAAATGAAGTTATTAACTATATTGTTGTTCTCTCTCTTTCTCTCTTTCTCTTCCTAAAATAGCACGAATATTAGCTCATAAATCAACTCTCATGTACTCAATTTTTAGAAGAATTGCTCTCTGAAACTTTTAGAGTGAATCTCATTCTCATTCAAGAAGAGTGAAATCTCTTCTTTTTCAAGACTAGCTCAATTTTCACTCTTTAGAGTGAGATTCTATTCCAAAGAATTTAGAGAGTAAGGATTATGTTGCGTGATGATATCCGCTTTATCATAAATTTTCTTCTATCAATCTCGAATGCGTGAAACTGTGTTCTTCGTGCGTCTCTGTGCGTACATCTTTCGCGTATACGAGTACGCACATAAAAGAGGAAATCACAAGGATAAAAAGGACGGGAGAGGGCTGTCTCGCGATTGCGTTCACGTAGCCGGATGTATTTCTCGTCGTAAACAGGGCGGGGAGAGGGATTGCCGGTGATCGTTCTCTCGGCGAAGAGAGGATTTATCCTTCGCCGATTTACAATGCTTTATGGTGTCGGTCTCGCTGCCTCAACAAATAATTGCCAATTAAACGTTCTGCGCATCGATCGTCCTTGTTGCCAATTGCGAGAGAATAGTGGATATCCTTCTATCAAGGGACCGCCGATTTTAATGTTTTTTTTTATCAGTCTTTAGTATACTCCATTGGTAAATATCCTTTTCACACACGTAGATACCGAACGCGATATTCTGAAGTATAATTCTGTGACATTTTAAATTTTCAAATTTTTCATACTTTGTTTTCATATTTTGTATTAATTACATTTTTTTTAAGCGTGAAATCATTACTATATTATATAATGATTGAATAATCATATCTAAATAAAAAAGCTATTTTATATTTTTAATGCACGTATAATAAAATAATGTGAATAACATAAATCTTTTGCGATGAAAGTAACATTATCAAATAAATTTATTATAATAATTAAATTATGATTAAGATAAAGATGATCAAATATAGTATGATGAAAAGTCCAATTATACTTTTATACAAATGACATTATTATATCTAAATTTATATTATTCATTATATCTAAAATTATATCGTCTCAGATTAATTTGAATTCTTATAGAATTAGTAATACAGAATTGTGCAAAAACTTTCTAAATGCATCTTATAGAATAATCGATATTGCTATTTTTCCGATGATTTATTTTATATATACATGCATCATTAAAGAACGCGAGAGTTCATCAATGTGAATTTTTACATTTATTAACGTATAACTATAATATTGACGTCTTTGTCAATAAAATAAATTTTGGAACAGTTTTCTTCGTTATCTCGCCACTGGTATCCCTAATATTCTTTCTCTTTCTCGATACACTCGACAAGAGATCAACGAAAACGCCCCCGTTTCATTGTCTACCGAATCGTTTGAACGGAATACAATACTCGGCCACTGCCTAACATGAATAAATGTATTTACGATTTGACGTAGGTGTGCCCGCATGCACCTACAAAAAAATTCGAAACGAGCCTGCGGCCTGCGGTCGTGGATTCCGCGGGCGGAACGAGGAAAGAAAGGTGACGCCAAGTCGTCCGCCTTCCTCGAGGAGAAGAGAACTTTGCAGGTGGAGAACGAGTTTCCCTCTAGTCCGACAAAAAATCCGATATCGACAGCCTGATCTCTTTGATCCGGCGAAATTGACTTTAATCGCTCGACGTTTGCTTCGTGGTACATTGTTATCTCGAAGCCCGCTAAATAGGCGTCTAATCGATTTTTCATTGTTCCGCTTCTTTTTTTTCTTCTTGAAACTTTTTTTTCTTCATCCATTTTATATTTCACCATACGTTCAGCAAAAACATTTGTTCCCTCTCGCTGTGTTCATCTTGATGAAGATTAGAATGGTGTTTTCTGTGGGCGTCAGTAATTTTATCTTTCTCCTAGACTGAATAGTTTTCGTATGCTTCGATCGAGTATTAATACGACAAATATATTTCTCATACAGTCGCTATAAATTTGTCGACCTGATCAATACCATTTTCTCGAATCAGAATTGTCTTCTCGATTAAATTTCAAAGCGCTTGTTTAATTAAAGAAATTCGCTTAATTAAAGAAAACTGATATATTAAATATCGATAAAAGAGTTGATTTAATGATAATAAAAAATTAATTAGCAGACAGACTAAAATCACTTTTACTATATTAATTATTTAATACGTGCTCAATAAATTTTTCAAATAATTTAATAATTTAGATTCTTTTTCAAAAGAAGTTTAGAGATAAAATTTTATTTATCCTATCTATAATGTGCGAGAAAATTATATTGTTAATTCCAGAAATATTATTAATAAAATATGTTTAATTGAGAAGATAAAATATAATTTAAATTCTATCTAGAATANAAATATTTATTATAATTATATTATTTATTTATTTATTTATTATAATTATATTTATTTATTTTATATTTATTTAATTATTTTACATTTATTTAATTATAATTATATTAATTCGTTTCTATGCGCATGTCAAAAGCGCACAGTTCGATTGGTAAAAATAAAACTAAGTTAACTAAGTAAAGTAAAATTAAGATGTAAAAATAGGAATTCAGGATATTCAGTCTTACTGAATCAATAGACAATTACGTAAAGTGAGTTTAAAAATATTTTTTGAATTAACGAGCAGTTTTCGCGAAGGATTCATGACGCGCGAAGTCGCGGTGTGGCTGACGACATTTACGCCGCGGCTCTTCTTCTTCGTTCTTTCGCGGCGTGTCGAGCAGGGAGAAGGTGCTCCGAAAGTTTATGGCCGCGAAAAGGAAGTGAAGGAGATATATACACGCCACGTTGTGAACGCGCAGAGACTTGCGACGTTGTGCATACATATATACGTGCAAGAGGGATGCGTACACGCATTCACCAGATAGATCGACGAATAAATATAATGCTCCGGCGTGGGCGGCCATTGTTCGCACGCATAAAGTTGAAACGCGCGAGAAACCAACCGTAAATCGAAGATTTCGAAGTTAATGGTCAACCGAGACGCGCGAACTCTTTCGTTCGTGGGAAACCCATGTTAGAGCACTGCTTTTGAGCATTATGCATTCTGTTACAATTGTCACTGCGACTGTTCCATCGCAGACAATGTTGTATGTTGGATTCGACGTCTTCTTATAAAAAAATGTACTTAAAACTCGATCGATACAGCTATTACTGAGATCTGATAATTTTGATCTGGCGCAATTCGCCGGCTCGCGTAAAGAAGGCACGTCAGTGTCTCATTCCATGTCTTAGCCGAGACACTACCCGCTATCGTGTCACTAGATATTTTGTTTAAAAGAATAAGAAACGTATGCATTCGTCATATCATTCTGTATTTTTATAACCTGTTCATTATTCTAGCCATTCAGATAATTTTTAGAATAATCTATTTTTAGAATAATCTTGAAAATTTTTTTAATGAATCTCAAGAAAACAGAGTCACTCTTTTTCTTTTTCTTTACTTTTTAGAATGAGATTCCACTTCAAAGAATTTGTAGAGCAATAATAAAAATCTCAGATATAACTTTAAAAAAATTTTGAATTATTTATTATAAATCAGTATTTAATTTTATGTGTTGGACAAATATATGATGTAATATGATATTTAATGTAATAATTGAATTAACCACTATTAATCTTCACATGTGTGTGACTAATTTAAATAATTATTATATTATTATATTATTCCAATCACTTTTATACTTATAGTTTTATGACAAAAACAGATTTATAACTTCAGCGCTTTATAGTCGAACAGTAGGATCGAACTTTCCACGACCGGCTATCACATGAGCAAGTCTCTCTCTCTCTCTCTCTCTCTCTCTCTCTCTCTCTCTCTCTCTCTCTTTCACGTATTTACTACGTGGGTAGTAAATCTGTCGCGGTTTTTCCTTTCTTTTCTCTCGTTGGCTTTGGAGAAATCACTTGCAAAAAACAGGAATGATCGAATGCGAAAGCGTTTAGGGCTATTGATAGAGCAGCCAATGTTTTACACATTGGTCAAGTCTCAGCCATTTCAGGCATTCGCATTTTTCTCGCTACAAACATGCTATTCGTGTCTGAACAAAATCAGCAACAACCATGTGCAACAACCGAAGGCGTTCTATTGGTGTTTAATAAATGTCGCGTTGACACATTCCTAATGGAATAGCAAAAGATAATAGCGAAAGGACTAAGATGTTGTTAATACATTGATTTACACAGCTCGATTTACGCCGAAGTTATATTGATATCATGAAATTGGCCAATCATAGCTATTCCTCTGAAGAATGGAATGATTGTGATTGGTCAGTTTCATAACATCGATGTTATAACTTCGACATAAATCAGTATAAACGTAAGCAGTGTAAACATAGTCATTGTTAGATATTAAAGAAGCAACGATAATTTAATCTCTTGAATTAAATAAGATTTTATTATCTTTAATATCTATGTGTGTCGAAACATGAAAGTATCCATTTCTGTAGTTTTAAAGTAAACATCCATCAACGTATATTCAGTAAACTTTTGTGTCAAGTTTAATACATTTTTTAAATTTAAATTATTTAACATTATTTTAGTTAAATTAATAGTATATTGAGTAGGAGTAATCGAGACTTGTAGAAATGATTAAAAATGACTCAAATTTGACATTATGAGTAGATATTAACATAAATTGGATTCTGAGAGGAGATGCGATTTTTAATCCAAAAGGGATTATATTGTATCCAAGTATAGTTATATCTTTGCGAATTAACAAAAACGGTCATAATAATTCGAGACAAACTCCTGTTTATCGATTTCGCCATTGCAATCCTCGACAATCTGTCTCGAGAAGAAGAGCAACGACGAATAGAAGAAACGCGGAGAAGCGGGCAGCTCTTTTAGAGCTAACGACTGATGGCTCTACATTATTTATACTTCGCCAGCAATCCAACTTGAGTTGCCACTACGAATCGGGAAAACGAAACGATTGTTTTTATTACTCTTTGTACTACGACGAAATGACTCTTCTACGACGGATAGAATTGCAGTTTATTGATCGTCGAGGTACTATTTACGAACGCATCTTCTTATCTCGTAGGATAGACGTCAATGAACCGTTGTAATATAAATATACATCAATAACGGGTTTATAAGTTATGACATAAATAATCAGAAATGATAGAAATAGATTTAGTTGTATAAATTATTTTTACAAATTTCCTATATATTGAAAAATAACATAGAAATAATCATAGAAATAATCATAGAAAAATTAATAAGCAATAAACTATAAAAAGAAGAAAAATAAAGTTAAGAAATAGAGAATTAATAGACCAAGAGGCCACTTTAGTGATTTTGTTACCCATAGTGACAAGCATGAGAAGTGGGTAACTTTTCATTTCATATAAAACATAAAAATAATATATATATATATATTTAAGCCCTGTCGCGGTCGCTTGAAGAGGAAGTGAACTTTCAAAATGTTGCAGATTTTGATTTTTTTGATTGAAAGCGTCAAGGTTGAATGTTATTGCAATTGATAGTTAATTCCTTATTCCAAGATAGGCGGACTCCCATACCTCTCAAAAGGGTGCAAGGGATCGTTATATTGGGTTAAAGTGATAAATTTTTTCTGAAAAAATATTGATAGCGACAAGATTGAATTTTTATTTACTACTTAATTTTGATATCAATTGTCGAGAAATCTGATTCCCATAGCTTTTTAATGGTCACGAAGACAGCCAAACCTAACCGAACACGTACAATTTTCTTACTCCATATAAAATTATTTTTATTTGGGTGGATATGGCTGCTTTCGTGATCATCTAAAACACTTTATTTTTTACGTTATTTATTTACTTATTCATAATATTGTGTTATTTTAACATTAAGAAATATTGAATGTCAATTTGATACAAAATCTTTAAATAACAATCACATTATTTGGATTAAACATTCGAATATGTTAAAAAACATGTTACAACACAAACTGTTAACAAGAACGTGAATAATTATTTCTAATACAAATGCACAATTTTTTTACGGTGTAATATATTTCCATTGAGTTAATTGAATTTTAATAAGTATATATTTTTGCTGAATTCATTAAGAGTTTATTAATAAGTTTATTATAGAATTAGACAAATTCGATATTATTTCATTTAAGATCACATTTTAAATAAACCGGAAATTCGCTTTTAATGTTGACCTAAATCCCATAATTGACGTATTGCATCCGGGCAATGAGCTCGGATTTTCAAATAAGATAAAGAACGCGAAGTAAATCTATATAGCGTTTGACCTCTCCCAACGATTCAGTTATTTAATAGCTGAAATTTCTAGATTTTGCATTCAGGTGCACTCACTCTCTGCAGATGTCAATCTACGTTAACCAAATGGAACATGTTGGATATATTATTGAATGTGAATATCGTGCACACAGACTGTAGCCTAAATTACGCCCATTTATGAAATGCATACGAAGATATTTCCGGATAAGGTAAAATAATATTTGATCTCGGCTGAGGGATGACCCGGTTTATACAGTTCCATAATAAATGAAGTGAGCATGTAGCTCTACATTTATCCGCAAGCAAGTACGATTCTAAAATTAAAAGTTGTTTAAAAGTACGTTTTTTTTAAATACCAATAGATATTGCTGTTACTTTTTGCTAAAAGTAATTAAAGTTTTGTGTTCATTACGTCATAAAAGATTTAATTTGATATATGACGATATGACTTCCGTAAAAAAGGAATCCAATTATTTCTATGTAGAGAATATTTATAGCTTTTAATATATTTAATTCTCAGTATAAATCAAACTGATAGTTAATTATCGAGCAATATAATAATATCGTAACGATGCACGAATGATTAATCCAAACATGTAACTCAACCGTAATGATCCATTATGAATTATTTTACAATATGTCAAATTTGTCTCGATTTGTTCTGTAAAACATATATCGTATTGAAATTGAAAAAATGAGAAAACATACGATTGTCAATTCGGCATCCAAGCGATGAAAGAACATGAACACGTTGCATGGGAAGACAAAAAAGAAGCAGACGAAAAAAGGAGAGGACATTAAGCCGTATTTACGCCTTCGTAAGATTTTGCGTGGGCGAGCGTTAGCAATTACGATGCGAGGAGCAGTCGATGAGCAAAGTCGCCACCGCCGCCTTAACGAGTAGGGGGAGGGGGGGGGAGGTCTTCGAGCTGAATACTCCCTTTCTCTTTAGCGTTGCCGATCGTAGTGTCTCGCGAATTTTAAGGGACACCTTTGTAGGAGACGACAGCCGCCGTCTCTCCTCACACAGTTTTCCCGGTCGTTCTTGCCCAAAAGGAAGGCGTAAAGAGAAAGGGGATGTGGGGCAAGAGGAGGGTAAGAGGAAGGAGTCATCCTCGGGAGCAGCAACCTGCGGACTGGTCTTTTTATCGCGCCGACCGGAGCCGGCTTTACGAGGAGTCCCATAACGGAAATTTACGGTTCTCCCTTGCCCGCCTCTCCTTCGTCGGCCTGCGGAGCCTCTTCTCTTTCGCATCTTGCGTCTTCTCTTTTCTCTATCTTTCTTCATCTCTCACGAAGATCTCGTGAAACTGGCCAATCTCTCGTCGCGTTTCGTACCTTCTCTTCCTTGCTTGACGTTTTCGAAGAGTGTCTTCGATCGTGCGATGATCAGCGAAAATCTTCGGTGAGGAGTCAAAAAGAATTAACACCGATTAATTAAGCTCCTCCGATTTAGTCGCTCTGTGTGGTCTCGCGGGATACGCAGACGACGACAATCGAGACGATCTTAAAGACATAATCGAAGATTAAAATGATTAAAGGATCAGTTGGACCGGTCTATATCTCTCAGTCGTGCGATAGAACAGTCGATAAATGATTCTTACATCCATGCTTTTTGCAAATCGACGATAAGATTCACAAAAATTTATTCTCTTTTTAATACGTCGTATCGCAATGTAATATAATAGATTAACTAGAAATATAAAAATTTTTTCTATACTTTTAACTGGCGCATGGATACTTTTATTTTTTAAAATAAACTCTCAGTGAGATATAGAATTTTATTTTTTATTTTAGTCTAAATAGATTTTGCTTTAATTTAAAATGTTTTCAAGGGGAAGAAATGCAGAACTGCGGGTTGTTTAATGCACTTCAATCAATGGAATGATAACATTTACACTTTACATACTTCTTACCGTCTTCTTTCTGTAACATTGTTACACAAATGTATCGAGACATATTTACATCGCAACGTTAATGGCTATAGTTTCTGTAATACGGGCCTATATATCTCTCGGGATATATTCTCGTTCTCAATGATAGCCAACTAGCAAGGAGGGTGATTAAAGCCCATGCCAACAAATAAGTATCTCCACGTTGAAGAGAGTGCCGATTGCCCGGCTGTCCACGACGGACCGACAGTCACCTGCGGCAACACTACACGGTGCATACGAGGAAAGGTGCATACGATATCTCGAGATCAGTATCTCGTCCTTCTCCGTCCAGTCGGTAGACGCACATCAGTGCGTGTTTTCGTGTGTGTCACCCAGCTGATATATTTCCGACTAATGACTGTGAGGGATAATTACGATCCCGTTGGCTAACAATTTCACTCGCGTTCTATATCGATGCCGCACTGCCGGCTGATAACTCACCCCGTACTGCCGTAATTCTCGATTGGCTTGATCGCGTCTGATCGTGCCCATTACGCCAGATAAATGTATCGCACTGGTCGACGATCGCGCGAACCGCGAACGATATAAAAGAGTATAATATATCCATACTCGTTGATGCTCTTCGAGACGTCCCGCTGGTTTTTCTCTCGCGAAGAGCAAGTAAAGTTGAGAGCCGTTTTCTTCACATGGCACCGGTTGCGATTCGGTAAAAAGTCATTATGAGAAATAAACGATTATGCATTGGCATTAATTCCACCGCGACGACGTCAAGTAGATATTTTGATACGATTTAATCAACTAAGAAATGCCACAGAAATACGATATCACGATTTAATAGCAATCGTGTCAAATTGCTTCGTGTTACTTGCTTCGTTTTCATCAGATATAATTTTTGTGTGAGAAATAAATTGATATTACTATATGGAATATATAAACTCCTCCTACCTACTTACTGCAGCCATTTTGAATTGTGACGTCAAAAGCGAGAAAAATACGTAAACAAAATTTTTTTTAATATACAAACTGTATATTAAAACATATTCTTTAATTAAACAATATTTGCAATCAATAAAATAGGTTTGTAAAATATATCGAAAACTTCTTTTGTGTTCTGGTAATTAATAAACAACCATATATTTGAAATTGAATTATGTTTAATCAAAAATCGAAATAAGTTATGTGGTATCTATGAATGTTGAGAGAAATAAATATAATTTTATTCTATTCCAAAATAAAATGAGAGTTTTTGATCTTATTTTACAAGTGTACTCTTTATTAAATGTAGATAAATATTGTTTTATTGAAAAATATTTCTGTTTTAATATATTTTGCAAGAATTTTCATTATGTTATGTGTTTTCTCATTTCCGATATCAATATAAAAATCCATAATGAGCGATGAGAAGCCTTAATATTTTAGCGTTATCAAGCAAGTGCCGATTATATATCCGCTATACTCCATGATGATTTGATCTTGGCACATTTCTTCCAATATTCCATATCTGTTTTCGTTAAAAAAAAACGTTATATTTTGTTCTAACTTTTATGATACAATTCTTATCATATATCCATTTATATAATTTATTATCACCTTGACAACTCAGATATCTTAATAAAACGCGACAATCTTGAATAAAATAATAATCTTCGCGTTAAATTGAATTATTATCTCAGATTCTCAACCAGATGCAACAAGATGCAACACATTTTTACATCCTAGATTGTAGCATCCGCCCGTTTAATTGCGTCTCTCTATTCCCGAAGAATTATAACGCCTAGATGGTAAGACGAGGAATAATTAATGCCCGATACAGTATAATTACCGGTACTAATCCCGAGCACTTTAATCTTAGGCGTGGGTCGAAAAACCGTGCTAATTGACCGGCGCGCGCGTGTTAATAACTGAGTGTCGCGGCATATTAAGCGGATTATTCGCTATGAATAAGCGCATTATCGCGCCGCAAGCCTTGCGCGATCTTCGGAACTTTTCTCTCAGGTACTCTCACATTCGCCTTCCTGATTTTAAACGACGGTAAGCGTAAACGCAACAAAAATAATGCAAAAACATGACGACGAAGGTGGATTATCCACTGTCGCGATTCGTTATACCTTAACACTTTTTCAAGTACTCCGTCCGTAATGCCGATTACGAAAAGTTATAAAGAGGAAGCGGAGAGAAAGATACTATTATCAATATTTAAAAACGTAAACTAATTTATTTTTTTATACAAATATGTAATGAATGGGTTAATGAGACTGAATATATGACTGTAGAAATACATAATAAAGAAAAATTGTGAATTGAAATAAAGATGAGAAATGCTTTCATTAAATTCGTTTCAAAATTTTTATGCTACTAAAAAATTATATGTAAAAATTTTGTGTTATAAAAGTTCGATATTTTAAGAAGACATAGAACAATCCAAAATATATCACAATATTATTTTATTATAAGGTACAAAAAGAGAAAATAAAATTTTATTAGAATCAATAAAAAAAGAAAAGTATGTAATATATATTAGTAAAAAAAGTTTAAACTTGTTATTTTAAAAATAAAGAAAGGAAACATACATTTTACTTTTAACTTCGGCGAGATATATTCATGTATATTACATTCTCATCAATATGACTTGCGGATTTTATATTTTACTAAAGTTTCAATCTTATACTCCTGGACATATTAGGATTTCATAAAGTATTGGCAGATCTCTCATAATCGGTTTTCATTTAACTGCATAATCAACGATCTATCAAATGTAATCAATCAAGAATAAAATTGGGAGGATATTTATTTCTGGTCCTTTGGGAATTTGTTGTTAAAAATCAAAGCGATAACGTTCAATCAAATAATTTGAATAAAGAACATTTTTACATAAATTAATTAACGTTCCAATTACTGCGCCCTAACTCTCATTAGCCCTGATTCTTATATTTTAATTAAAAAAAAAATATCCTAAGTAATATATATATTTACAGTAAAATATACTATAGTTGCTAAACTTAGAAGATGGTTCCGGCTGTATGTTCGATAGACCTGTTTAAAACGATTGATGATGAGATTAGAACAGCTTTAAAAAGATATAAAGATATAGTCGAGATATAGTCAATCTGGGATAGAAAATGAGATCGTAAGAAAACTCTTGCTCTGAGAGACTGCTCGAAATGATTTCATCCGATAGATAACAGGCTTATAAGAGGACATAGACATAAGTTGGCTATCACGCTTGTGGTCGCATTCGTCGCGCGTGGTATCCAAAGTTATCGAACACTAGCTCTCTTTTACAATTAATATTTTTCACATCGGGAACTCGTTTCTCGTTTCACAGCTACCTCGTTTTCTTGGCGCATTTTGCGGCTTCGTCCCGAAGTCCGGAGACTTCATATCCGAGGCCGATCGCATGCGCGTGGCATGACGTGCCGTGCTGTGTGAAATTAGCCGGGTAATAGAGATAGAGCTTGTATACGTACGTATACACACGTGTACAGAGATATATCTGGGCGTAAGTACCACCGATCCGATACTATCGCGACCGCCTACGCGTAAAACGTTCCTGCGTTCCTGCATCGTCATATCGCGCTGATAGAGGTGGTTCTCTTTCGTTTTTCTTTTTTCGGATACGTCATATGGCGCGTATTTCTCCCCGTGTCGCACACCGCACCTGCCGATAGGATCGTTTATTTAACGGAGTAAATTTGGCATCGCGATGGCTATTAATCGATTATGATATCGCGGTGCGCGATCTTCCTCGACGTCATGTCACTTTGCAAAATTGCCACGTCATTTGGTGACACATGAAATGACATAATTTACTATCTGCGAGCAAACAGTTTATTTAACGATAGGCGCAAGTATATATACATATATATATATATATATATATATATATATATGTATATGTATATATATATATTTTTTTTTCGAAAATGTTAATTTTACATTTAGTTTAAATGCTGAAGGAGATACATATTTTTTCGATTTAAACTAGATTAACTTAGTTTTTTTAAAAGAAAAATAAAATAGAGAGGTAAAAGTTTCAAATTGGAGATTAAGAATTAAATTGATTGCGCGCGAAGACATCGCTAAACTTTAATAAAGTCGTCACTTCAAAGCGCAGATCAAGTTGTATATACAGATATCATTATAGATCGATTGGTTATCAAACAGTTCAAAGTCTTCGACGTTCCGTGGAGTTTCTCCGTGTGATGCCGCAAGGATCTAATCGATGGAGAAGTGCTCAGCATGCGTGCGAGAGACCGGATACCTCGAGGTCGTAGTTGCAAGAAAAGTTGGCGCACACGCGTTGGTGAGCTTCCCTTCGCACTCGCGCGTGTTTCTTTCTTGCCAGCTCGCACAAACGCGCCACATCTTTCTCCCGCATCCTCTTTCACGCTCGAACTTGTCTATTGTTGATTTCCGGTCTCCAGCTTCTCTCTCAGCTAAACTGGTTTTTGTCACGATCTCTAATGCCATGTTGCCGGACAAACGCGCGGTCTCGATCGGCGTTCGATTCCGACGGTCCCTATCGACTATATAATAACCACGAACGAGACATACATGTTTCTTAATTTGCAATCTGTTTTGTTTTTGTTTTATGAAAGTGTCCACAGTGATGTGAAATAGCGCCTTTATGACATGAGTGACATTTAGATTGAAAAAAATTATAAAGATTATAATTAAGGTTTGTAAATTATCGAGGTTTGTAAATAACCGCGACTAATAAGATATATATCTCATTATGTATGGAAAGAAATTGGAAAACACAAATAGGCGGTATCGTTTTAATTAAAACGTCAAACATAGAACACACACATATACACATATACTTTAAGATATATATATAAAAAATATTAAATTATATATTTATCAAACTATTAGTTAATAAAATAATTAATATTTTGCTAAAGCGTGGAAAGTTATTAAATGATATGAAAGACTTAAAAAATACATTATGACGTTCAAGCATAAGTAATATACAATTCTGACATATCTTAATTTGCAGATCTTAAAAATTCTCGAGTTAAACTTTTTTTCTAAACGTCGTGCATATTAAGCGAGCAATGCTTGGCAATGGTTGGCGTCTTCGGTAAAGTTCGTCGTACCGTGTCTCATCGTCCGCTCGCGGCTGTAATTTACGAGCGCATAGCGCTCGTTAATCTTCTCTCTCGCGCGATCCGCGTGAATCTGCGGATTTGCACCGGCTTGGCGTTCATTACTAGAAATTAAATGTTACCGCTGGAAGCGCCGATAATTGTAACGGTTCGACGCCTGTATATGTTTCAATTAGCACTGTGCTGCGAATGCACTCATGAATCAAAGCGATCGAGCGGGTGTTTCGCATACCCATCATCAATGACGATTATGCGTTTCCTTTCGCACAAGGATATTGATCCTTAATCGGTCGATTATTACCTCAACGTCGAGTATTGAACGTAATAACTTTATCCTTTCACTAATTTTTCAACGCATTATATAAAAAGAGCTATGTTTCTTATGGCATTATTGAATTAAATTGAATCCCGTGCGAGATAAAACTCGCGTCATTAAAAAAAAATTTAAATTGCAGAGATAATTCTGAACAAACGCAGCTCAATGAAATTATTCGCGGTCTTAATAACGTTCGGTGAGAGCGAGTTACGTTGTAACGATAGTTATTATTACCGAGTATAACGATCGAATGACGGTGCCAATTCGCGGCAACGACGACAACTCATTTCAGTCCGGGCAGTATCTCGGCAAACGATCGATATTTTTCCATGAGATAGACAAGTTCCACTACGTAAAAGATTAAAAGAAATAGAGAGGGAGAGAGGAGTGGAGATGAGAACGAACGGCGAACATATAGATCAGGAAAAGGACAGTAGAGGGCTCCCTTAGAAG
>JAANIC010006798.1:22129-105997 GCA_017607545.1 Acromyrmex charruanus
TAAAGGATGCTGTCGTGGTAAAAAAAATGGGACCGGTCCTCGGACCGTAGAAAGCCGAGCATGGAGGCGGCGTGGGTGGAATGGGGAGTGGTGACAAGTACAATCGCAGCCGGTTCACTACGTAGAATTGACAAAGAAAGAGCAGGAAAAAGGGGCCGGGAAATAAAGAAGTATAATAAGAAAAAAGATCAGTGGGATCAACAAAGAATCGATTGGCCAAGTGGCGCGCGATGCGGTACTTATAATTTCTAATGAATCGTGCGAGTTTTTTCTGTTTGCGTCTCGGAACCGTTTTCCGATCACCGTTCGCAATAATTTATATTCCCATTGCCGATTGCGCGCGTGTATGCGTTGAAAAAGCGAGAAAATGGAATCGCGTTACGCGGTGCCACGCCATATCGCCGTTCGCGGAAAGGAAAGGCAGTTGTGCTGACACGTTGCGACGATGACAGCGCGGGAGGAGATCTATAAATCGTTAAGAAAGGCTGCTTCAATATTCTTTCGATTTTCTTCTACAACTTGATTTCGCACAACAGAGAAAGAAAAAAAAATAAAGAAAACTAATTAAACTTTTATTTAAAATTAGAAATATACATTATTTAATACTATTTAAACTTGGAGTAATATAATAAATATTTCAATTTTAAGGTAGTACATTTTTTTATAATAAACAAGTTTTTTGCGATTGATGATGTACAATTATATGAAACGACTTGCAAATCGGTTTAAATATTAATGACTTATAAAAAAACAGAATTTGTAGGCATTTAACTGTGTATATAAGCAAAATATAAAAAAAGAGATTGTATGGATTTCGCAAAAATAAGGTTATTTGACGGCTGATATTCGTGAAGTGAAACTATAATGAAATAGAATAACCGAAAGAAGCACGATTTGTCTCGTCGGCGGTTTTTCAAGGCTGTATGTTGCTTAGTACTCTTAAAGTATCATAGCATCATCACGTTCTCGGATAAAGATAACGAGATGGTGAGAGTTACCTCCAAGAATGATATGAAGGTTGCAAAAATAAGAAACTTATATCAGCAGAATTTTGTATTTTAATTTTTTAAAATCATGTTTTATGTCCACACAATGGACATTTGATAGCAATATGCATACATCGTCGTGCAATTTTTTTTAGTCGTAATATTTTTGTTCTGCAAAAATGTTATCAAAGTTTTATTAAAGATAAAATAATTAATCATAATATATAATTTAATAATAATATTTTCTATATATACAATCTAATAAATATCACGAAAATATCTTTAAAAAATATTATCAAAACTTTATTAAATATTAGATAAAAAAATCATACGTTAATCTGATAATAATACTATTTCTATATAATCTATGGAAATATTTTGGAAATAAAATATCTAAAATAAGCGCAGTATATGCGAGATGACAGACAGCGTGCAAATGTGTCGGACCATTAATCACGTGATAATATCATATTAATTAATCTTCGAGTGCATAGCAAGTGAACCGAACTATTCCGGTCGATAGGACTGATATTCGCATTCGAACGGAGAGAACGCCTGGAATCTCGGTGTGGTCCGAATGCTTAAGGAGATCCGAAAATGGATTAATTTAATTATTGATGCATTTTCGTCCACCCTGCTGCAACTAGTATCCATTACGGCACGCTCGCTGATACGGTAAGCTTGTGTATTTGAAAAATTGTGTCAGCGGATATTGTTATGGAGATAGTGCATCGGCAAGCCGATTACCCGAATATCCCTTACACGAAACGTCGATTATTCCATTACCGCTTATCCGGGATATCGACCGCACCGAAAAGGATACAGCTACGATGTACGTCCAGCGAACGCATAATGCGCGTATAATAAGGTGTATAACTGAAACTCTGTTCAGACACATGACGTAAACATTAAGCTGATCATTAATATGCATTCTACTGATAAGGACTTAATACGATTTTCAGTGAATTTGGATGCTGTGTTGGAATATCAATTTATTGCTTCGTATCAATTAATTTATCCATGTTGACCTCAGTTTCCTGAAATATCGAAATAGTTATTGTCTGTTATATGTATAATCTATCGCCTCTTATTAACATAACACAATACATGTATATACGTTATAACAAATGTATATATATTACGACAAAGATAGAATTTGTATTCAACATATTTTCAAATTCGATTTTTTCGAAAATAAAATTAGTCATTATTAACTAGATTAAAGTTTTGTAACATACACGAGATTAAGCAAGCAATCCGCTGCCAAAAAAAATATTTTTAACAAATATTTTATGATATATATATACTATTACCTTTCTCTCACTTTCATTTTTGGGTCAAGTTGAAAGGAATTGACGATTTCACCATAATCACACGTTACTTATCTTGGATTTTACAATAAATATACTAAACATAATAATTAAAAATCGTTAAAATATAACATGTTTACTGTAGAAGCTCTAGTGGTAGAAAATTACTATTGGTAGAATTCGATTTTCGATAATTCCAATAGTTATAGCAATAAACTTCTTAAATGGTATAATGTATTTTAAATCCAATTACTGGATAAACATAAATACAAATTAAATAAATGTGAATGAATTGCCATAAAATTTTTTATGTGAAAAAATATGCAACATTAATCGTTTTCGTTGTTTTATGACGCGGAAGAAGTATGCATCTATTTGCGAATTTGTTGGCGGTCGGGTCAGGCCGGGTTATCAATGTCGCTTCGATCATGACGTTACTTCCTTTTTTCGTGCTACATCTTCTGCCAAGCATTTAATATAATCGCGACACATTCATAGATATTTCTAGTTATTAATAAATGTATATTAAGAAATGTAAAGCTACATATACATATATATATGATAATACTTTGATAAAATACGCACTGCTTATTTTTTTTTGTAACATAATTTAATTATGTGAATTAAGAAATTCATAGAAAAATATGCCTTTTTTTATTTAATTAGATTCAAAACGATAATCAGAAATAAAATTTTGTCATGATAGGTTTGAAATAAATGTACAGAAAAATTATGGAGGTCCTTTAGTAAGAAACAAGTAACGTGTATATATATATTTTCGTCATAGAAGTGCAGCAACATTACAAGTTCTTGTTCTCATTTCGATGTACAGATATGCAGATTATAAATTTATGGCAGTAGAAAAGGATACAAAGATGACATCATGACAAAACGAATATATGCCCTTGTTTTTAAAGGCTTTGTATATTTACAGTACTGCAATAAGTGTCGCGAGTAGTGTTGTGCATTGTACAAATAAATGCAATCAATTATTTATCAAATAAGAATTTTTTTGATCAAATTTCTTTGCGATATAAATATAATTTTATCGTTTAATCAAATATTTTTAAACGTTACTTTGTATAAGATATGTGATAAAATTACATAATTTAAGTATATAGTAACAGCGCATTAGTTACATATATTTATACATGTATTTGATACATTTCCTCATTTAGGTAATAATCACGATTGTCTTGCACAACACTGACTGCTTGTGTATAGATACAGCTTATGAATCACGTAAATGTATATCAGAAAGTTTTAGCTCTCTTATTCAAAAATCGCAATGAAAAAATAATTCGTTCAAATCCTGTTTCTACATAATTATCGCTGTTTCAGCCTTAAAATGATATGATAGATATATTCGCATTTCTTCATATTAATTTATCTATTTATTCTAAATATGAATTCTCGAACGTTGCAAGGCACCACATACTTTCCGACATAACTATTAAATTAGCATTTAGAAACCATTAAAAAAAATTTAATTCCTTTAAATTATAATCGAAAGTAAATTAAGTCTATTGCAAGTCTTTAATGTTCTTTAATCTTTAGTCCGAATTCAAATCATATATATATATATTATATTACTAAAATATCTTTATCTAGTTACCAAAATATCTTTCAATAAATATATCACACAGTTCATTTACTAAATATTTAATAGTTTATATTAAAATATAAGTCACACATTTTTAACGAAAGGAAAAAATATAGAAATGGAATAACAAAATATAATGGGAAACATATAGGTGAAAATGATGAAGTACGGAGTGATTCGTTGAAAAATTATATTTTTTTCCATTCTGGCACGAATCGTAAACACAACATAATTTATAAATTAACGTACACAATCATCATCAATCATTTACACAAATTTTCGCCAGTGTTTCATCGTTACAAAAGATATGTTTTCGTTTGGGAATTGGAGATCAAAATCTCTTCGGAGACAAGCTTTTTCTGTGCCATGTAAATCGGAGAAAAGGGAGATGAGTTTGAGATTCAAAGTATTATTTAGTCTTATTCAAGTTGAAAAATATTCGATAAATATTCATTACAAAGATACAAATTTTTTTTTATGTAAATCGAATTCTTTCTCTCTTTTTCCGATTCGGTAAGTGATGGATCACGGAGTGATGGTAAAGGATAAATGAATAAAATGAAAATAAGTAACGAAAAATTAATAATAGGACAAGGATAAAGAATGGAAAAGAATGGAAATAATGAGGAAAAAGAACAGATGAGACAGAAGAATAGAAAGCTTGACTCATGAACGGGATAACAAAATAAATAATAGAAGCATTAAACATGATTAATCACTTAACAACATAACTAGAGATAATAATAATATTAATAATAATTAATAATATTAATAATAGAAATAATAATAATCATACGAATGGCTACACTTGTATTAATAATTACAAGAACAGGTCTGGCACGGCGATCGCTTAACTGCCCGAAGACGCGTCAAACGCGTTTGCTCCTTTCTCACGTCTTTTCTTACTTAAATTACTACAGACTTATTACACAAGAGATTCTGTCAATTTAAGGCTGAATTGATGCGAGGGATAACGTCAAGTGAGAAGTCTCGATGCTCTTGTTTCAATAATCACGCCAAAGAATAAAAAAAAAAGAAACAAAAAAGAACATGTTTGCGACGCGTCGAAGGCTGGATGGCACTTCAAAATTAATCATCCATCGCATATTGCGATGTAAATTTTTCCGTCTATAATCGTAAAGCATACTAAACAATTTACTTTAGTAATTAATTAGTTTATAACTCGTCTCATAAGCAATTAATTAACAAAAAATACGTTTGATTTGGTTTTAGACGATATCTAATATTTGGCTGCGTTCCAAAATATATTGCCAATACTGAAAATCTATAATGCACATAACGTAAACTATAGATTTTCAGTACTGGCAGTAAATTTTGAAACACAACCATTGTCGCACGATACGTACTTCGACTATTATCGATTAAAGAACGAGTGATCCTTCGTGATTTGACGATTTTCCCTCACACATCGCACCATATGATAAACACCGCTTTCCAAGCAATCGTTCGATCAAAGGGGCAAGTAAAATGGCAAGCAGAGAGCGACAATACTTTCTCTTTAATAGCTACTTACTCGTCCTCTGTGAAAACGCTTAATCGGTAGATAGGTAATTAGAAAAAACTTTGATATACAAAAATACAGAGATATATGTATCTATGCGCGTGCTACGCGTTTATCAGCGCGCACTGATACTTTTATTTCTTTCCGACGAGGAATAGGAGACACATCGGGGAAGTACACAAATATACATACGTATAGGATAAGGATTAAGGACGAAACGATCGAGGCTGAGTAAGCTCGAGTATTATGTCGGCGCATGCTGCTCAACGAGTCACCATACAACTATTGTAAAACTATGTGGAATTGACGTTTCCGAAATGAGAGACGAATTTATTCGCAGGACCGAGTGAACAGCGAGATAAAGTTTTGTTTATTTAATGTATTTTAACGTGAGCATCTCGTAGGATTATTTATCGTATTTGCTTTTATTTTCTCTCTGATCTTCATCTAATTATATATTTATTTCTATCATAAGGATTATGTGGGGGAAGCATTGGTAAATAATGACATTAACGCATAATGTATACGTTCTATAGCTCTATTAGAACGACATTAGCGGATTTAATCCGCCATTCACTCGGTCTGACGATCTTATCCGTACAGAGATCATGGCTTGAGTATACTTTTAGATTGTCTTCGTCGATTCACAGCGCAAAGATATCCTGTCGGATTCGCCCTTCTTCGCTTAAGCATCACAACCAGTTTCGATTAATCGCGCCGCAACGACCGCTATTCACTTACACTTAGCGTCTACAAGAAAACGTTAAAAAAATTCAAAGAGTATCAATCGCGTCAACTTGAGCATTTGTTTATCAATAACATAACGAATTGACGCCGATGTTATCGTCTCTTGCAGCGTTCGAAGTTACTTAATTAGCATTAATTTCGAGGTGAGAACAACTTTCAAACTAAACTCCGTGTTCACGTACTCGAAGCCTTTCGTGAAATCACACATACTTCAAATGCATTATATAAAAAAATATTTTATCTCCTTCCTATGAGCGTGCGGCGGCGCGAATAATTGTGATCGTAATAGTTACAATAAAACGCAATAATAGTGTCAATAATATTACTCACTAATTAACGTTATTTCTATACGCTTTATTATGCTTTAACATTGTTTCTCTCTCTCTCTCTCTCTCCCCTCTCTCTCTCTCTCTGCAGGTACGAATATGTTTATTTCTTTTCTCACATTGTTCTTATTCTTGCGATCGGGCAATTTTAAGACTCCGCGCTAACAAAATGTCCATCGCAAAATAATGATCGCGATTACATTTATAACTATCAATACATCACCATTTTGTTTTCTTTTGACCTCTATAGGAAGTCGAGTCTTAACAAGTTTTCGAGTAACAACAACTTGAGCAGGTTTCGGGCGAATCGACGAGGTTACCAATGGCGACTCGCTATTTACAGAAATAGACACATGAGAAAAATATTGGCGGTAAATCAATTCTCAATCAAGAATAATTATCTCGTTAATTGATTTGGTTCTGATTGATGTCTCGTTTTCTCTCGTGATCTCTTTTTTCGGCATTTGTCGACAATTTATTCTTTCATCACCAATAGTTTTCCTCCGTTCCGCAAATCGCGCTTGACCGACAGATATGTTCTAAATAGTATAACTTTAAAACTACTTATTGAGGTCTAATAAATCCTCTACATCTCTTGTGCTGTATCTTCGATACAATTAATTTAATACGATTCGAAATCGTATTAAATTCTGAACAATTTGCGTTCCGTTATATATTTTAGCTAAAGAATTTCCATTGAATTTTCATTGAAAAAATAAGAAAGATGAAAATAACAATATATTAAAACTATGGATTTCACAGACCTCGACATGCAGTTTGCTGGGGTTAATTCGTGTGTTAATCGCGTGTCCAAAATATTCACCTAAAATTTGGCACGTATGTTCGCGTCGCCGACGGGCTACGTTCCAGGTTTCTCCACAGTTAATGTTAAAGATTAGAAAAGTCTTTCGTGAAATGATGCGCGGTATGATTGATTATTTACATGCACTATTATTGGATACGTGGTCGTTTTACGAGCACGATAAAAACACAATTCGATTCTAACGCCGAGCCTTTAAGCACCGCTTTGATGTATCTTCATGCACCGCGCTGCACTCGGCTGAGCAGGAATGCTTTATTTTCAGCTTGTGTGTCTTAATTTTATGCATCGAGAACGAGAAAGCGAAAGATATACAAAGAGAGCAGCTAGTTAGGTGCTATATCCTTTCCATGACAATCAAAGAATTTCCAAGAACAATAATCAAGACAATTGATAGTCAAATCTGAGATCTCAAAAAAACAAAATCAAGCAATTTCAAAATTTTGAAAACTAGAATATGTATAAAAAAATATATATTATATATTATATAATATATACATACATATTATTATATATATTATTTATATATATACATATATATTATATATTATATATTATAAAATATATTTTTANATACGTATACAAATAGATTGTTCTCGGTTCTTCCTTGGTCGAAGTTGTAATTATAATATCGTATACCGCGATGAAACATTAGGAAGAATGAAAGTACTCGAATTGCGGAAACAGAATCAGATGCGGAGGTCAAAGAAGTACAATAATACTGTTCGGCATTATTCGCTATTAACGCGCGCGATCGCGTATGACATATGAAGGGATAATGATTTTTAGGCAATCCGCAAAAAATTGTTAAACAAAAAGTTATTTATTTTTAAATAAATAATACAATGTAATACTCACGGGAGCGAAGTTCATTTTTATCATTCAGCTCTCCATGATGCTTCCGACGTGCGAATTTAACTCTTTCGCAGAGTAGAGCATAGAGAAAATTTCAAATTTGCAAATATAATAAAAAAATCGCTAAACGTTGCAATAAAATCATTTGAGACAACAAAATCATTTTGTAGACAATATTATACACTATAATGTATTTTTTAATATATTTTTATTAATATATTTTTCAATTTATAATCATAAATCACAAATGAAAAAAGAAAAAGAAAAGAGCAATTGTTAGGTTTGCATAAGCAATTAAAAATTTCTATTAATAAATTCTTTAAATGTATTGATATGATTATATTATAAATTTCTAATAGGAAAAGACTTCAATATGCAGCGAAAGAATGAAATTAACACGTCTAGCTGCAATCTTTTCCAAAATAGCTTTCCCAAAAATTTAAGCTCGATCACAGACTCGTATTAGTTATATTCGTCGGGATTTTCGCGAAATCGAATTATAACAGAACAAATCTTCCCTCTCGTTAATTATCTTGTTTCATCAAGATCGTGATCTCTTCAAGTATTAATTTCTTCCTAACGCTCGGCTAATGTCATGGAGATGATCGAGCGACGATTTCGCTCTTTCAACATGTTCCCGCAAAGTCCTGATCGATTCGCGAAGGTATCTGAAGACCCTCGATCAATCTTAACGCGAGATCCTCGCTGGGACCTGGATCTAGAATGCAACCAGGGTCATCCGACCAATCGTTGTCATTCAGCCTTGATAACCGCTGATGGCGCCGCCACGTTCTGATCGAAAGTGGGACATTCCTCACCAGCGAGTAAACCAGGTTCGGTCTTCGGAATAGGGCCGTCCGCGCATCGATTATGGGTTTTCAGATGCCTGGTGATCATATCCCTGCGACAGGCTGCGTAGGCACATTGCGGGCATTTATATGGCTTTTCGCCGGTATGGGTTCGTTGGTGGGTGCTAAGGTGATCAGATCTGCTGAACACCTGTCGACAAACCCGGCATGTGTACGGTTTGACACCGGTATGCAGTCTCATGTGCCTTGTCAACATGTCCGACCTCGCAAAACTCCTTTGACAGACATCGCAAAGGTACGCTTTCGCTGAGGCATCGTGGAGACCCTGTCTACGATGTCTGGATGCCATGTGTTTTGCAAGACGATCATGTAGACTGAACATCTGCCCGCACTCTGGACAGACGTAAGCCACATCCGCGCCCGGCGCCATTTCTTCAACAACGGGTAGAACCTCCAAATTGTACCGTACTGCAACGCTCTTTTTCGTCGTGGGTGATGCAACATCGCCCCTGACTACTGGTACGCTGACGGAACCTCGCGTTACGATACCGGACGGTAGCAGCTGAAGAGCCGGTGACCTATTGGCGACCGCCGAAGCAGCCGCGGTGGATTGTAACATCAGATTCTTCATGGAGAGATCCAATGGTGATTCTTGAGGACTTGTACTGTCGCTCTCGAGAGAGCCACTTCTCGGAGGATGATTGACGATAGAAGAAAAGGAAGTGGTTGCGGCCGGAACCCGCGTTTCATCCCACCTGGACACAACATCTGAATCGGAGTGACTGCGTCCGCGGAAGATGTCGCCTGACGACGGCGACAGGTACTTGGTATGCATGTACTGCTCAAATATGCCATATGTGCCGCATATACTGCTATATGTGAAGCTGGTTCGCGATAGTGGTGTCTGTAGGGAGGTCGCCGACGGCAACATCATTGCTGTCGACGCAGCCAGCGAGCACTGGTTGCACGTACAGTCAGAGTACTTGGTCGCTGACAATCGATGGTTGTTTTGATAGGGGGAATAACGATGTCGATGGTGATGATGATACGAGTAGCAGTATGGTCGGTGGGGATAGTGATACTGCTGACTGATCTCGTTGAATTCTTCTTCGGTTGACGTCACTGCTTCCGCGTCCTTTAACCTCAACGGTAATTGGCCTATTACCGCGGTGGTATCCACAGCAGATCGCGAAGACGATGATCTGGGCGAGCCAAAAACATCTTCCTCTTCAGATACGGGACCGCTGCCTTCGAACTTCAATACTTCGCCTTCGGATGGCGAACTGCGATGGGCTTGCAGCGTATCCACTACCTGTTCCAGTCGTCTTCGTTTCTTGCGGGGATTCCGATGGTTACGGTTGGCTGTCGCCGCAAGGGTGTTATTGTTCGTACAAGAAGGTGGTGGCGGCTTGGCCGGGCCCGGGGGCGCGGCTGCGGCGTCCTCCACGGCGCTCTCGGCCATCGTCATCGAGGATGCGCGGCACCCGCCGCTTGGGCCCCTTATACCACCTACGACACCCTCCGCTACCACCGTACTACCACCTACCTCGTCCTGAAACAATCGAACGATGACGATGTTGTTATTCGAAGATGCTCATGTTATTTGTGCGAATTTAAATGACTTTTCTAATCCGGCGCGTGTTTAAACAGTACTTAAATAATTAAGGCAATGGACAAATGAACTAACGTTTAGATTAAATCGTCACATATGTACATTGCTTTATTATCATTTTTGATAAACTGCTCACACGGTACATCATTGTTGATATAGTATATCTAAGATTTATTCCGTCGTTATTGCTTCGATCGAAATCTAATTTAAATTCATATTAGAAATGATTGAAAGTATGTGGTTCAATTCTCGAGTTCCAAGATATATAATTTTAATCGGACACAAATTAATTTTCGTGAGAATAATTTCCGATTATATATTATTATAGGTTGACATTTGAGCGCCACTGAATTAGATACTATTTTGTTGGCGCAACGTTGTTGTTAACAACGTTAAAGCTAATGACAGTAATTGACATATCGTCGCAACATTTAAATGAGCGAGGTTTAGGTTTGCAGGTACTAATAAACTATGACTTCATAATAATACATAATGCTATTTATATACAACATATACGTCAATGTAAATACAACATGGTTAATGACGGGATGTGTGTGTGTTCCGATAGATATAAAATTTAATCAACATATGAATTTAATTTGATCATGCATTGTGAATAATATTATTGATTACAATGAATAATATGAAAATTTACACATATTTTTGCTATCTTAAGCACAATACTTAATAAATTAACAAGAAATATTAAAAATAAAAAACTTAGTGACTGTCTCTGTAAAATAGAATAGCACGAATAGGCTTTATTATACTTTTTAAGATGAAACATTTTTTTCATTATGATATATAAAATTACATATGAATATTATAAAATAAACGGTTTTGTACATCAGTCCTTTCAATTCATGAAAACATGATTTAGGTTAAAAACAAATAGGTTAATATCTATTTTAAGTATTTACTTTAAATATTTTTACAAAAAATACTTGAAACCGACAAAAATCAAGCGACCGACATATAAGTTATAATTTGTTGTCTTACCAATTCTACAAGAACAGGTATTGATGTTCAAGACTAACAGGTATAGATTGTGAGGCTAACCTCACAATCAGAACGACTGATAATCGAGGTAACGAAGATCTTCTGAAGAATGGAAGAGACGGTGAAAATCGCCAAGTCGTAACGAGATGCGATTAGAATATTCGTCGCGTTTTTATGCCACAATATTGACCGACCATTTGTCATTAACACCATTAAAAACCGAGAGACGCCAATCTCTCCTCTTGTTCCGAGTGTTACCAGCGGACCTGTGGCAATCTATAGCTACGACATAGGAAATGAAGAATTAATATTTAATATGGCTGTCATATGGAAATCATCGTTTCCGGCCGACATCTTTATCACCATATAAGTACCATATGACTACGTTCATTGTGGATGCTCACGCGTTTGTAATCACCATTCTATCTTTATCAAATGCTTTCAGCTTGAAAAAGAACCCGCATAAAAATGTACTACTAGTATTACTACTAGTGCTATTGCTAATGCAGGAATAAATTTGTGTCACTATACTGTTCCTTGCATTTGTATTCAAATCATTTTTATATATATTACAATAGTGCACTAGACAATGCCACTGTTCGTTCCAGCAGTAGCACTTGTACATTACTGCACTATTACACTAGTAGTGTCACAACTCATCCCAGTAGTGATACTACTAGTAACACTACGCGAATTTATAATTACACTTCTACACTACTAGTCACGAGTAGAGTATCACTACTCATACCAGCAACACATATTATTACACTAGCAATGACACTAGTTGTATATTTTTATGCAGAAAACGTAGCAACACCAAGCAACACGTAGCAAATATGGCGATAAAAATGCTGAGCGGAAACGATGACATATTGAATATTAATTCCTCATTTCCTGTGTCATAGCTATGAGGGCCACAAATATTGGAAAAATCATGACAGTTTGGTGGCCCTGGAGACGATCGCCTATCAATGAGATCGCGCTCGATCACGTGCCGATTATCGGTGATGCAGCCCCGTTTCGACTGCTCCGCGACTAACGGAAACTTTTTTAACGTTCTCGATAAAAGAATCTCATCCTTTGTAAAAATAGACGGCATCATCACTTATGACAAATAGCCAGTCGTTATTAAGGAAATTAATTCGAAATGGAAGAAGAGATTCGTCCTGGACTAATTAATTCGAATATCTATTAAAATGTTATTTCGTTTTCGAAAGTAGAGAAAATTGATTTTTAATATTTTACGAAGTGACAGGTGAATAATAATACGTTGTGTTCTATTGGCTGAACACAGAATTTCCGATTGGGTCTCAATTCCCACGAATTGGGATTTGTGGGATTTTTAAAAATATTTATTTTAATCCACTTAACGTGCGTGTGTATGTGTATGTGTGGATCATACTGTTCGTCTTGTCCGACGTGACAACGGCACTTTGTCATAAGACCGCGCGATGTAACTCGAGAGATGTATCCGCTGAATATTTGAAATTTAAATCGCGAGTATGAGCGTATAAATCAACAGATAGACAACCGATGACTGGCATTTAATATCGCAATTTTTTTTATAACGTGGGCGAATTTTCGTTGTGCGATACTCTAAATTCAATTCCAGAAATCTCATGACTGTTCTTATCTGCAGCTCTTAATAATAAAAATTAAAAAATCAAGAAAATCCTAGAGAAGTATATTGTATAAATAATGATTTGCGACGCAGTCATATTATCCTCTTATCGATGTTAATTAATTATATACGTTACATGAATTTTAGGATTTTGCGCCGTCTTAACAAATAGTGTTAAAAGTTCTAGGCGTATCAGATTAAAATAATAGATTAATTTTCTGTTTCTCAAGTAAAACTGACAAAAGAAGAAATGAAATTTGAAATAAGAATTAGAATTTTTCTTTACCGATTGAATAGGAGAAATCAAATGATGTGTCTTTTCAAAACCAGTACATGCAATGACAATCAATGCGACGGTATCTTGGCGCCACGTGTGCGTGCATAATCTCGATTGCAGGTCCGCCTTCGGTCTCGATAGCACGTCACGGTCGTAGAATAGAGATTTTGCTCGGCTTCCTGGAAAAACGCAGTACGTTGCGTCGCGGACGCGGATGCGGAGAATTGTCCAACGGTTTTCCAGCGGGCTCCAGCGTGCTGCATACCGACGCGTACGTGCGTAGTGCGCCGTTTCGAGACCGATCTTCGCGACCGGCCCCGCTTACCTCCAATGAATACCGAGAAATCCGTTCACGGAGAAACATGCGAATTCCTGACCAGAAATCCTCGCCGTGGCAGCCGGAGACGGACACCGATAGCCGCTTAAATAATGTCGCTTAAGTGACTTAACGCGACTGAACCGCGATTTATTCTATAGCGCCACATGCGTCCTTCAACTTTGCACCATCGAGGCGTCCTCGGGATTCTAGAATAAGGACTTGTTGTTGTTGCATCTTTGTTGCAGAAAAAATTGCTTTATGCATTCAAAAGTCTTTTTGTGTTATTCTTTTAAAGAAGCAAGATGAATATTAGCTGGCTAGTAATTATTTTTATTAGCTAGATGACAACTTTTATAGGACATGTTTAGTGGCATCGCAGAAAAAAAACGTGCGTTCGTAGTGATAGATTGCTCTTGAATAAAGTGGTTGCTGAGATGTCTTCTTAACAAAAGTTATATTTATGTGTCTGTTTATAGATTGATCCTTGCGCGGTTTGATTACAAAACGGCATTAATCAAAAGAGAAAGAGAGAATAGATAATAAATCTAAATATCCACTTTATAGAATGGCGCTTCGATTAGAGAAGATCCGAGAAGTGAATCTTGTTTGACAGTGCTCGGCGCGTTTCGG
The DNA here is from genome assembly GCA_017607545.1 of Acromyrmex charruanus. NCBI lineage: Eukaryota > Metazoa > Arthropoda > Insecta > Hymenoptera > Formicidae > Acromyrmex > Acromyrmex charruanus. The sequence continues at coordinate 36,566 of JAANIC010006798.1, forward strand.
TCCTTTCTTCTTTGCCACAGTGGCTATTCTTTTATTCTTTTCGGCGCCGCCACTTGTCCTATCCTTCTTCACCTTCATTCGCGGAGAGAAAAGATTTCGATGATCGGTCGTAAAACGTAAAGGGGACTCGTAAACGAAGTGAAAAGATATCAGAACGTAAATGTCGAGAACAGGTCTTCTAAAGAGGACGGTGTGGGCGTACTTAGGCGCTACCTTTCCACCGCTTTGATTTCTTCTTATTTCCCTTCGGTCAGAACCGAGAAGTATCCTTCTAAAAAATCTGCTGCGATCTATTTCATTACTTTTTTCATCTCCCTTACTTTTTTCCATTGAAATTATCCTAAGCCAACAAAATGCACATCAAAAATAATCTTATTTTACAATACATTCTGCCTATTTAAGAAATTTTGCCTCAACCAAAATAAAAAAAATTTAAATATAAAACTCTCAAATCCGAAAGTGTATATATAACGATCAAAGATTTTTAAAAATAAAAGAAAATACTGATTTTGTAAGATTAAACAATGAAATATTAATGAAACTTAATTTCTTTTTGTGAAAAGGAGGAAATAAACTGCTAAATTCAGTTTGAACAAAATATTCGTATCGATAGAATGTAGAATAGATGTTGCTATCTATGATTTGATACATATGTGATGATTCGAAGATATGAGTTTGCAAGAAAACGTAGCGGAGATCATCGGTGAAGAATTCCAGCAGGAATGCCCTCGGGCAGGCACCTGTAATCGTGGCTCGACGGAAGAAACAGAACAGGTTGAGACGTGGGCGTGGGTGGAGTGCTTGATCTTTCTCTCCCGCACGATCTGCCCATATACTGGCCGCTGTGCCACGGCAGTGATGGGTATGATTAACGCACGAGCTTCCACTGTTTCTTGAAGACTAATAGATACGCACAAAAACATTTACATTTTCTTAACAAAAAATTTTCTTTGTTTGAGAATTGTCGCTTTATGCTCTAATAGATCGATGTTACATGAAAGATAATACCTAAAAATGAATTTTATCTTAGAATTTTTTGTGACTTAATTGTATTATCGTTCCAAGAGTTTGTAGTTAAAAGCTTCATTTCATAACCGCAGTTAATACAGCATCTTTTGATACAATTTGCTACACCATTAATCATCATTTCGAATTTTGTTTACCTAGACAGTTAAAAAATTTCAATAAACTAAATGTAATTAGGTAAATCAATTTAAAAAAGATATAGCATAAGTTTATGAAAAAGAAATTTGAATAACATCATCTTCGTAAAAAACTACATAAAAACAAATGTAGTCGTGTTACAAATGTGACTCGTGCCTTTCGCTATTAGCTGTTCATCCGGCGTTCCTGCTTCGGAAAGGAAGAGAGGCCTTAAGGCAGACAGATTCACCGCGGTGGCGGTAGGACTCTGGCGAACTGCTACCAAAAAACCAGACGGGCTACCGAAGAGAAGCCGGTGGTTGGTATCTATATAGGCTACGAGGTAGTGAAGCTGCGACCATCCGAGCGTATCTTCCCGCGAGGGCGAGGTCCGCAAAAAAGAATTAGAGGAATCGAGACGGCCGGCGATCGAAGGTCGACGATCTGTCTCGACGAACGAGCGTTCGTTAACCATTAGGCCTATCTGAAGCACCGGCCAGTGGCTCGTCTAGGAGACTGACAACGTATATCAAGCCTATACCAGTAGCAGAGGACTCGTTCGCCACGCACACACTCTTTTCCGCAGAACGGGTTGCAGCAGCACGCCACTTTCCTCATTCTGTTTCTTTTCCCCCCCCCCCTCATCTTTTTCTCTCTCTTCCTTTCTCCATCTACCGTTTAATTCTTTTTCTTCATCTTTCTCTTCTCTACAGTGTATTTCTCCCTGATGCGGTCTCCATACGATGCAAAGAAGTCACTAACTCGAGCGTCCGTCGCGCGACAGATTTTATCGTTGGTGGAAAATTACAGGTTATCGAGAGGGTGATTAATAGCCCTCCCCGTTGCATATTGGACAGTAATTAAATGCGTGGCAATTTGTGCACCGTGCAGATATAGTGTGTACCCATTCACAGCACGACTGACAGGCCAACTAGACTGATTTAAAATTTTACGAGATGAACGAGGCGTACGCGCGCGCGATCGTTTATCTTTCTCTACATCTTCCTTGATCCTCATCGACCCATCTTTTTCTCTAACGAAGATGCCATCATGACTTTCTGTCTTTTTTCTTGTGATGTGTATTTACGACGCGACGCATATAAAGTGTAGCAAAATTGCTCGACGGCGACTTTGATTTTGTACTTTTTGACAGAAACGAGGGAGGCCCATCATATACATATTCTGATCCCTGTTCGAAAAAAAGCAATCAGTTCGGCGATAAAAATACATAAATAGCTAGTAAAAAAGATCTTTAAAACATTCGACGATGCACATCGAATGTTTATAATTTCTCATTATATTTATAATTTCATATAACTATTATAAATCTAACTGATATGCAGATATAAGATAAAATGCGTTTATTCATGTACCAAATTCTAAAAAAAATCATGTTAAATCGTAATGTAATTTTTCTGGAGATTCGGGACAAGCATTTGAAAGTAATCTTCGTGATTTCATTCTATAGAGAGAATCGTAATGGGTATCGAAGAGTCGCCAAGAGTCTCCTCCATTAAATAACTTCCACGAAAAGATGTCAGCCTGAGACGCGGTTTTTGCTATCTGCGATAGCGAGGCGGGACTTGGCGCTCGTAGGCAGGTAGATATAGAGCATCGTCGCCCTCGACTCTTACGATCTAGTTAGCGCGATCCATCGATCCGATTGGCGTGTAATCGATCGCCCTCGTCTCTTATAAGGGGACGGGCTAGAATTCGCTGAATCACACTGCCTTCGAGACAATTTGCCGATATGATAACGCCCTGTTTCCTCTGACTTCACTTGTTTACGGCAATATCCAGCATCATGCATTATTAAATACGACATTAATTCCGTGTTCTTCAATTTAATGAATTGCATTATACATGGCATACAAGTGTAAAAAATATCTATCTGCATATTATTCTCGTGTCATATTAATTCTTTATTAGGATTTCCAGTTTATCAAATACGATAAAAAACGCCACACTCGGTCGAAGTTATGCTTCGAATAATACAATATATTGTATATTCTTTATTAAATCGATTTATTTCAGATATGATTGCGGGCCGACAATTTTTCGAACTTTCAACATAATTAGCCTGAAACGCTAATAATCCCTAATAATTTCTAGTTTAATCGTTTCTTTTTATGTCACGTATATCATGATTTAGTTTACGCTGGAGATATAGCATTTTTGTAAAAATTTCATTGCTTAAATTATTTTTTAGCGGCTGATTTTTTAAAATTTACTTCGAAAACTGACAGACTTTAAAATAAATCAAATTTGTAATATATGTTTGATCCTTAACATTAGAAGTACCGAGCAGTCATTATTAATAGTTTTTTTTTCAGATTAATATTATATTCCTTGTTTGAAGCATACGATTCTAAAATTTTTTACTTTTCAATAATTATGTTTTTTACATTGATGAAATATTAGACTTTCCATTACTTTTTTAATTTTTATACTAATTTATTCACTTGCTCCTTTTAGTGAATAAAAAACGTTGATGCTCTTCCAGTATCTACATAATTAATACTAAAAACTATCTTTATCAATCCTCTAATGATGTTTTTATGAAACTTACAAAAAATACTTACAATATACTTCCGTTCACTTGTCATAGTTTCGAAATGTCTATCAAACTCTCCATCATATACTCTGCGATCTTTCAGTCAACCGAAACGTATCGCGATGCCACGCTGTTCTGTCGACATTAAGACGAGTTCATTTCGACGGGCGCATAATCCGATTATCCTGGCTTCTCATTCGGTCACGTTTTCCCGGCGCCGCGCCGCGTTCGCATTTTATTCTACGACAAGCATCTCCACCTGGCCGTCGTGTCGCCGCAAAACTCGCGCGTTTCATTACGGTGCGTAAACGCTCGACGCATATACTCCCTCGTTTCGTTTCCCGAGGTGCAGACTCTAGATATATCTAAATGCCGCCGCGCCGCGAAAGCCAACCCATTCCCGCGAGACGATATTATTTCTCTGTTCCCATTGCCGAGCCGAGCCGTTCACGGAAGGGAGACGACGATCGAAGGGAGGAGAGCCAAACGAGGCAGTCTGAAAATACGCTCCTGAAATTATCGTTATCCACCGAGGGATCTCCGCGGCCGCGAAGATCGTCGAGTCGTTAGTCAGTCGGTCCCGCGATCTCGAGATCCTCTTCGAGTGCCGAGAGAAAGAGAGAGAGAGAGAGAGAGAGAGAGAGAGAGAGAGAGAGAGAGGCACTGGTAATTAAACTCTCGCGCGACTTTGCTTGCCGTCGTTCGTCGGCCGACGTCGTTGGCTTTTTACGGTTTGCACCTTGCCGGTTACGCCACACGAGAAAAAGAGAGAGAAATATAGACGCGACGCATATGTCGGCGCCTTACGGGCCAGCGTAAAACTGGCCGGTAATCATTAACAACCTAACGCTCTCTCGACGAAACCCAAAGAGAGTCGCGGCGCACCTGAAAAAATTTACATGTGCATATAGAATATTTCAGAACGCTCAACCTCTTTGAATGACAAATTTTTTCAAAAAGTCTGTCAAAGAGGCTGCTACATAATTATATGATATTTTTTTAATCAATAATGATGTCAATTCTAAAATAAATAAATTATAATTTAGTAACAAAGTAATGACTATTGGGAATTAGCGTTGTACAAAGTGCGCGATAGATGTGACTGTCAGCACTATCAAAGTGACATTTTTAATTAAGAACAATTACAGTATACATGTTTTGATTAACTTTTTAGCCATCTTCAGTACACGATTGTTCGACAAATTGGATGCATTAGGTGTAGAAATTATACATTACTCCTTGTATATTTAGTACCAGAAATGTTTCAACTCTTTCTTAAATTTTCCTTGAAATTCGTGTGAGAATTGATTTCTGACAAAGTTTCTTCAGTATCTTTTAGCATATTACAAGCCTTCTGTCTGACGAACATTATGATATTTTTTTAATATTTAACTCAATGTGTGTGTATATGTAAAATATATTTCAAAGAATAGAATTGAATCTTATTCTAAAACGGGGTGGTTTTCATTTTCAAAAATAGAGTCCCACAGTAAATCACAATTTAACTTTATTACGAAGCCTGTGGTTCGAGATGGATTGCGTTCCGATCGAGCGAGTCACGAAGGTACAAATTATGAATTTATCAAATTAAACTTTACATGAATAAATGCAATTAGGTTATCGCGACGATTTGTGCGTCTAACGAAGTATAGAATGGCCGAGTCTGTGGGGATACATTGCGGGCACATATAAGTTAGAATATACGTCTGCTATGACGACAATGCGATGGTGGCGGTGACGTCCGGATCGACAAATAAATAGTCAATTTATTTAACATTTGCTCCTGTTCGCTATTCGTGTTGTCCGCAATCGATTCCCTTGCGTCACGGCGTTAAAGTGTTCCGCGAACTCATACCATTGACAACGCAATATGAACAGCATCGTTTATAACAGTGAGCGCGATTTATCGCGTGTCATTACGGTACGCAACGCGAGCCGTAAATATCAAAGCGCACTTGCTACCGAATTACATAAAATGATCCGCGAATAGAACATAGTGCGAGAGCAATGATACGAGCCGTGGAAAATAATTTAGTATCAGCTGTGCGTAAAATCAAGGAACATTGATTCTTTACACACGAGTGCGCGCGTAAAAACACACATAACTCGCTCCTTGAGTTGTTAAACGCCACGTACTCGAATATCTTTACAAGAATCACGAGAAAGTATCACTGTCTGATTACATTGACATAAATATTCTAACTAATACCTGACAACCTGATTAAAAATAAATCGTATGACGAAAATATGAGTCATACAACGTAAAGATTTTTCAATATTTATATCTATTAAAATAAACCTAATAAATTTTATGATTACACAAATTCGAAAAGAATCTAAAAGTTAGTTTTCACAGAAAATGCTTCATTCTGATATAATAATATTCAATAATATAAAAGCAATACTTTAAAAGGAATAAATTTCGCTGCAAATGGAATGCACTTCTTCAAAGCGTATTCCAATCCGAAAAACACTTGAGATGCAAGGCACAGTGTTATATATGCGTGTGAAATTGTCTCAATGCTACATCGAAAGAGTCATGGCACTGCAGTGCAGCAGGACTGCAGCAGGCTCCGAAATGTAGCACAGTATGCGGTCACGGAGGTTCTTAGTTGAGCCAGAAAAATGCAACAACGAGCTAGAAATTTGCAAAGAATTTGACAAGAGCGGTAGAAGTTGTGATAACTACACGGCTGTAATATTTTCCGCGAGTAATATGCAATTATTATATCAAACTGACAAAGTTTAACTATGCATGTAACGAGATGGCGTTTATCGCAATAATTACATTTTAACTTTAACGATAATATCTGATAAAAGCGATAAGAAAGAATAGTTTATGAGTCAACGGTCAACATTTTACATTTTTGACGCGCCGAGAGTTGTAACGTCGTTCACGAGATGGTTTCGTATAGTAAATTGCGATCATTAACACGGCGATTATTGATAAGATAGGCGGCATGTGATTAGACGCGAAAATAATCGACCAATTCGAAAGAGCGATATAATGAAAACTATATGTAATTTATGAGATAACATTTCAGTTGATTTGCGTAAAGTTGATCTTCCGTGAAATTTCTGAAATGCATATGCAAAGTCAGAACAAAATATTGAAAAAGATATTAAATTTCATATTTTACACATTTCTGAAATATAATATAATAATTTAATTTCAGCATATAAATTAATATTTCGTTAAAATTTGTTTTATAAAAAGTAACAAATTAATGATTTTTTATTAATAAATTTTAATCTTTTAAAAATATTTTTAAAAGTTTTTTCAAAAATGTACTTTTTGAATATGATTTAAAAATATGATTTTTCTAACAAGTAAGTAAGTTTGTAAGTTAACAGATGCTCTAAAATTGATAATAAGGCAGCCCTGTATTGCGGCGCGTATACATACATAAATGCATGCAGTCGTAACGGCTGTTACAGTCTATCCCAACCACGGCATTCGTATGGCGGACGTTATCGTGTAATTGCGGGTTAATTCGAGGCTGGCAGGCGACAGAGCGTACAAGGCGTGGGCGATTCCTTAGGCCTGTCTCGTTTTGTCGTTTCGCGTAGCTGCACGCAATCGCATTCGCCAAACGACAGAGACATCCTAGTAGTCTCTTGGAATCTTCGTCCAGTGCTCGTTGAACATATTTTACGCTTCGTCGCGCGAAACCGACGATTGTCCGTGCAATAATTTACATGGAAATCAGGCACGCGAAATCTAGAGACTCATTTACAATGCTTAGATTTAAAGAAAACAAAGATAGATAAGATTCATTGGACATGTGAAAATTATTTTTTTTTAGAAAATATTTTTTGAATAATACTCGATTTTTTTTTTAATTTATCAAAATTATTTTTCTGCTATTGGAACTTTCGTAAATAACATTGGAAAAAAAGCTACGTATTTTATAATAATTTTAATTTTTAGTCGTTTATATTATTAAATTACAGTTGTTTCATGATATGTCTATATTTTGATTTCAATTAATAAAGATTGTTGATAAAGAGAGCTTCGTTTTTCGGTAGAAATTAATGCAATTATGGTTGTATATTATATTTCCGAATATATATTTCAGTATTGCGTTTATAAATAAATTTAAATAAATGAATAAAGTTTTGTTGAAATATTTTTTGTTTATGTATGATATTTAAATCGTACTTAATTGCAAGATTTTAATTTTATTGTAGTACCATCCGTTTAGAGATAAACAGACAAGAGAAAACACAGTTAGCTAATCCGCATTCTCTCCGTTTATTGCGTCACACGACCCGCAATGCAGAATTCTAGATACGCCAATAAATTTTACGGAACGAAGGAAATCCTTTAAAACCGACAACACGTCGATCTCGAAGCTGGGACATCGAACGTAGCTCAATCGCTTATTCGTGGCGCGTGGATGTTCATTCGTTCGTTCGGTTAAAGAGGAACTTTTTCGAAAAGATTAGATGTAAAGGAAAAGGAGGAATCTGAAGAACGAGTGGCATCTAGAAGAAGATTCCACGGAGCGATGCACTCGGATGCATGAGTAGATTCTAAGTTCTCGGTGTCAACGGCATAAGGTCTTTCCTCCGGGTTGTAGGCGCTATACACGCGTATATACACGTAATGTATAGACGTATATATACATTCGCGTGCGTGAATGTGAGTTTGCAAAGAGAGATCAGCCTCGGATAGGTCGGGTCTCTTTGGCTGTGACAGGTATAAGCCGTATGCCTTAATAGAAACACCCACGCCCTCATTATGCGGATATCGTAAACATTCGCGGCGGACTCGCGATCTCCCGTATGCAAATATCATCGACCTCCCTCGTTCCCTTCTATTTGCCATTCTGTCCCGTACTGCAGTTTGCACGCGATCACGTAAAACGGCAGTCTGCGTCGGATCTAAAGGTGCTTGCTCCTTTTCGGTCGCACGCGGCTTCCGTATCTTGATCTTTGATGTTGTCATTACTCTACAGTTGCAATTTTTTTTACTCGGAACTATTTATCATACTTTATATCATATTTATAAATTCAGAATATTTTAATCTATTACTTCAACTTGCCTGAAATAATAGATTAAAGAAAATTAAAGAAAAGCATTTTAATTCGAAACTCATTATTAAATAATTAGTATCTGTAATATTTCTTAGTAATAATTATATATAATTTTAAAGTTTTAACGATCTTCTAGTCATTACAGAAATATTAAATTCAATTTCTATTTTTTTTATATTTGCTTGTGTTAATAAATTAATTAAGAATTGTTTTAAAAGAACGTTATATCTCAAAAAATGCATGTGTCGTCACATGGGACAGTATTATAATACATAAAGAAACACAAAAGAAGGGATCGCGGCCAATGTACGAAGGGCTTGAGGTGACTCATTTTCGCGGAGAGTTGAATTACGGACTACCGGATATGTGGTTGCTGGTAAATGGGTTTCCGCTATAATTCTTATTATACGCGCGAACTTCTCGCGTCTACAAGACCCAAATAAAGAAATGCAAAGACATGCTTTATAAAGATGTTTAACACGTTATGACATTTTTCATGTTTTTATTGGGATTTAATTATTTCGAAGTATATATTAAAATATATAAATTTTTCCATAAATCCTTTGTTTATCAAGGTTTGATCTATCATAGTTAACAACTAAAGGTACATATAAAATTATAAAATTCTAAAAGTTATAAGTTTCAATATTATACTTGATCAATTGTGTTTTAATATATATTTGCGAAAATAAGAGTAAAAAAGAATCTCTTAACTAAGTGAAGATCTTTAGCTTTGTAATGCAATGGGGAGAATTTTTAATGCTTAAATTTCAATTTTAAACAAGCATCTCAGAATTAACAATCTTTTGAAATATGTGTCTCTCTTACAAAGTCATGTTGTGCTGTGAGGCGAGAAATCGCAGCAGCACTGACAATTTGGTCGCATGTGGCATGCAATCGTCACGGTACACGAGCGCGTAGTCAGCGATGATGAAGAGAGGGACATGCGTACTTCGTCTTAACCGTCAAGGAGTATTTCCACCCGCGCCATAGGCGCGATCGCGAGAGATTCGCGTGAATACGAGATAGAGAAAGAGATATAGAGAAGAGATAGGGAGCGGGAGAAGGAGGATGAACGAGAAGAAGGAGAGTAGTAATAAGTTGGCGCACGATGATGAGTGGCCGGCGTAAATTAGCCGACACGTAAATTAACCACCCCCGACGAGATGCCGACGAATAACGGCACGCACGAGAGGGGCAGGCGCGATATCGCATCGGCTCGAGACACCATAGGTTCGAGGTCTCCGGTAAAAAAAAAGGGTTTGCTTAGCAGCAACTGACCCTGAGGCCTTTAATGAACGTCGCGTGCCGAGCGCGAGAGTACCCTTACTTTGCTCTCGCTTTCTCGAACATTATCCATGTTCCTCATATTAATGGTCTATCGTTGGTAACAATGATATGAATTATTTGTATGGAGCGTCTACAAATAAATACTGACTATTTATTGCGGCCGAGCATCGGACGGCACAGCAAAAATTTACTTCAGCTTTATAAACGGACTGCCGTGGTGTAAACTTTAATTCTTTGCCATTTTATGTTAAAGGGGAGCCAACAAGATTTACTGAAAATGTTACATATAATTTGTAGAACACTTGAAACATTAATCGTAAGCATTAAAACTGTGTGTATACATTGCGTGTAAGAATTAATTAATTACTAAAATATAAGTATAAATATTAACGTACATTGTAGTTAAATTATAATCACAATTGATTATTAAAATAAGATAAAAGAAGAAAAGAAAAAAGAAGTGTTTCATTTTAAAATATTAAAATGTTTTATTTTTTTTATTCTTCTCCATTTTTTAAACACTTAAAAATGTTTTAGTTTTAAACTTTTTCAGTAGATAAAACACTACGTGTTTGGATTTAAAACGTATAGTGTTTTAAATCCAAACACGTAGTGTTTTATCTATTGAAAACGTTTCAAACTAAAATATCATTAAGTGTCTAAAACACACACACACACACGGAGACAAGAATAAAACACATTACTTTTCACAGTAAAGTACTCAAGATTATTTTCTTGCTCCAAATATTCCTCTTTTTTTTACGTAAAATCAGATATTGTAAAATAATTTTACATAAAATTAAATAAAATCAGTTTTATCGATTATCATTCGTTTCTTTCTCTTTCTCAATGTATTTTTTTCTCACAATTCAAGAAACAAAACTCTTAATACGTGCGCATGCAAAAAATTCAACTATGATTGTTTAAGTCATAACCAGTTTATGCATTAAAATTCTCTTCAACTTTGAATGAATCATATACAAATAAGAGAAAAACCAAATCAGAATAATACAATAAGAATACAAATATCAATAATTTAATGAATCTTGTATAAATTTTTTCAATCACATTCAAGAGGAAATTATTAAAATTTATGCTTCTGTTGTTTAATGTCATGCCAAATGCAATTTCATTAAATCTAAGAATTCTACATTTTACGCGAACGCTCTTCTGACATCTCGGGAGAGAGAGAGGGAGAGCGTAGTCTCTGGATCTTTCCAACAAACTTAATCGCTAGTCTGTCGCGTTCTAGTTTTAAGGTACTTTAAAGGTACTTCTCTCCGCACTCTCGCAGGAGTAATATCTCTCGAAGTTGTAAAGGTAGAGTCAAGTGTACACGCCGCGTAAGATCCGAGTCACCAATTAAAACTGCTTGAACGGGCGGCGAGTACAATTAATTAACGTGTCGGCAGTCGATGCCGTGATTCTAATGATACCAAGAGACCTCGCAGCCAACGGAAACAGAGAAACAGGCGCGCTCATAAGCCCAAGATAGAAATTAGAACCGTTCACGAGCCGCTCGGGCATGCGAACCGCCCACCGCCTCTTTTTTTCGCTACCGTCTTTGCGACCATGCAAACAGCATCCATGCTTGGCGATCATTATAATTAGAAGCGGCCGTCTCTCGCGAGAGCAGGTGCCGATCTAACGACTATAAAATCACCATTCGAGAACGCAGTGGCGGCGCGGTGGTGGCACGAAAATTAGAAAAAAGTCAGCCGGACACGCCGACGGATCGGAGCGTTGCATGCTGATCGCGCGTGTTTATCGGTTTTCCTTCCTGCGAGAAGGCGCGCCTGCCGACTGGCTACTCGGTCATTACGTAGCGTAAACGCGAGGTTTGCTTATTATACGAATTCGCGACGGAGTGGTTTTTTCTTTCGTCGAAACATCACGCATACGCCGCGTACGCACTTCCCGTGTTTGATCGCCGCATTCCTGCAAGCGCGGCCGCGAGTCGAAACGTCTCTTCTCGAGGACGTTATTTTTGCATCGGAAATTATCATTTTCTTCTCTATCGCAGAATAGAAATAGAAAACTGAATAATAAATCTAATGGGATTCTAATTTATTATTCGGAAAAATAAGAATCGTTCAGAGCAATAAATTTTCGCTTTTAATATTCTCTCTAGTATAATAATAATGATGTATTTATAAATATGCATAAAAAAACAATTTTGTATTAAAAGTTAAAATTGTTACATTGAAAAAAAATTTTCTAAATCTAAAGTAATTTTTTTCTTGAATGAAAGTTCCAAGTAAATATTTTTTTACTGTAAGTAAATATTTTTACTAAATGTAAACATATGTTACTTTTTACAAATAACATATATTTACTGTAAGTAAATATTTATTTGCAGTAAAAAAATGTTTACTTGAAACTATTCAAGAAAAAAATTACTTAGATTTAGAAAATTTTTTCTTTAATGTAGAAGGAATTTGTGAAGGAATGTACAAATTAACAAATAACATTATTTAACATTCCAATCGCTTTAAGTACGTGCGGAAATGATAAATTATGATCGGATTTTAAGCGTGACTCGAATCGATCGAATGAGCAGTCGAAATGCTTTACGGAAATCTGATACTGTATCGAAACGAATGGTCCATACTTTCTTTATTCAAACGCCTTAGTTTACTAATGTTTCCTACGACAAAGGCATAAAATCGTGAGTAGCCACGTATCTTATGCAAGAACGAGATCTGTGCGGCGCGCGAGCAAGACTGATAACGCGACGGGCGAGGAAAAATGAGAATGCAGAGCGGGTTGTTTTCACATTCACGTGCGCGTCGTAGCGAGACGGTGAAATTACAGATGCTGAGCAGAAAACGTGTCTGCATGAACAAAATATGTGCCTGGCCATTATCAGAAAATCGCCTCAATGATGAACATTTTTTCAAAACATTTTTTACCGAATAAATTTTGATATATTTTTGATATTTCAATATTAATACTTTGACAATTAAATTTGAAATTTTAGCCGTGATTGTCATATATATAACCAAAAGGAAAAATGAGTTCTTTCATGTTAATGTTTCTAAAATTTAGTTCATTAAAAATTATCATTTAAGTCCCTTTTAAAGTAATGCATTCAACTTTTGTTAAAAATTTAATTTCACGTTCATCAAAAAATATTTTATTGAAATATTTATCAATGGTGTAATCGTTCTAATATGTGTATGTATGTAAATAATAAAAAGAAGACAGGAAACTCGAATTAAAAAGGAATGACCAGAAGAGAAGTCCTCTATGTAGCCGACCTTTGCGAATTTTTAATGATATTGTACAATACTCTTTCTTATCTGTATATCAAATATCATTATATAACATTGTTGTCGACCAAATCCTCATATTAAGAATTAAATATTAAGATTTCAAGTTTCCTGGGTTTTTAATATCGAATATCTTTTTTTTAGAATATCAGAAAGCTACACTTGATGCGAGAGATATCAAAATATTTAAAAAATAATTAATGCAATGTATTTTGCAATGCATTATCAACCAATGCTTAAACCACTTCGATTAATCGAATGAAATAGTCCATTCCTTTATGTAAGAGTAGAAAGATTAACTTCAAAGCAATGAAAATTCATACTTAAAACAATGACTTTGCTGCCCACTTTTGTTAGCAGTAAAATTTTTATTGCTACAGATTTAGAGTAGTCTTCATGTACATTCTCGTCATATTTATCGTATTAAGAATTGCCTATATTTTCGCGACGAGTGTAAAGAACGCGTCGTCTGTTAATAAGGTGCGCGGTGAGAAATTTCGTGCGATTTCGTCGAGGCAATATTAAAATGCGACGAGGTGTCAGGCGTGAGAGAAACGCCGCGTCGGTGGATTGTAAAGGTGAAATATACTGCAGTTTACAGGATTATCCGGAGTGCGATCTTGCGCAGCGCGGCGGCTCCACCTCGCCATCTCCACGGCAGTTTCTATATGCCGCAACGGGCGCGACGCGTCCTACATAAATCACCCGCTGTAGACGCCGGGAGAGAGCCTTTTGAAATTATATAGCTCGGCCACGACGAGAGTCCGCCCGCGGATTTTCAGAGTTCCTCGCAGCGATATCGCGCACGGTATATCTAGATGGCAGATCGGACCGAGTCATCGAGCGTGAGGTGGGCTCCTCTTCTCTCGTTGATGTATCGATATGACCGTCCGATCTCTTTTCCACGCATTGCCTCTCTATCATTCAACGAATCGACCGTCCGAACACGGACGGTTGTTGCCACGGACGTTGGTTCGCCAAACACGATCGAAAAAGAGAACCAATTGCGAGATCTGATGGCTCTATCCGTGAGAAAAAAGGATTCGAAGTTAGAGATAAATTTTTGACCGGGTTGCTATTATGAAAACATATCTTTACGGCAAATATTTTAAATTATTTTAATAATTGAAATATTTAAAATCAAATAGAGTTGAAAATTAAATAAAATTGAATTAAAATTGATAAATTATAGAGATTCTGATTAACTTTGAGTTTTATTAAAATTATGACTTTTAATTTTCTCTAAAATGTTTAAGACTAAAAATAAGAATGCTTAAGCGAATAAAGCTACCGCAAATATTTGCGTTTCTCATCTGTAAATATGATATGGATATAGCGCGTTGAAAGATCGAGAGATCAATTCTTAAGCAATGGTAACATGCTGGCTGTAAGCATTCGTGGAGCGATTTAGAGCAATCACATAAGCGCGAATAGAACGATCGATAAAGAACGCATCTCCCAGTAGTAAATCAATCTGAACTAATCTCGGTTTGACATCCGATCCACCTAGCGTGGGCGCTACTCGTCATGTCGGCTACGAGTGAATATTCTCGATTTATCAATATATATCTAGTTCGATGTGGAGCGGCATGATCTCTTTCGTCGGAGAAAAGAGATGCCCATCTCTTACGTGCCGCTCGTAAAATTACGAAATTAAATCTCACGGCGCGGAGCGAGAAATTAACGGTCCCGTTTTGCGGACGCGACAAAAACGATCCCGTCGAATGAAGTGTCGATTAACCGTATCGCAGTGGTTCTCATGCGATTTCGTTCTTTATTATGACACCGATACGCTTTTTCCAAGAAGATAGAAAAAGGAGATAAAACGTTTGATTGAATTACTATTATAAATAGTGCTATTTCACGCAATTCTTTGTTTTTTCTTTAATTTTTCATTAACTTAGGATGTAATGAGTTTCCATTTTTAGCAACCAATTTTTAGCGAAATGTTCCGATCTAGTATAATTATGTCGATGTTATATATATCTTTCATATAAGAGAAAGATACGAATAGATATTGTTACGGGTATTGTTGTTGCTTTCATAATGTAATTGTACTCTATATATATATATATTTTTTTTTTTTGTTAGAGAAATGCGCTTCTCTTCTATCATTTACCTTGAGAGATTAATTTCCTCAAGTTGTAAAATTAAGAGATTTTAAATTATTGTTACTAATTAATAAATACTATTATTAGTATTACTAATTATTATTACTAATTAATAAATGTAAGATTCATGTAGTATACAATATAAAAATAATAATCGAAAATATTGCGAAAAAAACATTTTTAGAAGTAACTAGCAGACTAACAGATGCGAGAGATCGGCGGTACTAGAAAATAGCTCGACAGAACGGAAAGGTAAATGATCCGCGAGGGAGGAAAGAGGAAGGGGAAGACGCGTTACGATGGATGGACGGATGGTATTATATGGTGACTATGGCCGTGGTGAAGGCGAGTTTTTATCGCGGCCACCATCTGGCCGACCGATCGTCATTACCGCCCTAAGTGATCCTCGCATGACCGACCGGACTTTGCACCACGTCACCGCAGCTCGTTACTAACAGCCTCGATTTTTCGCGGGTATCATTATTACGTTTTCGCAGCCGTTCTTAGGGCGAATAGAAGTTTGCAAGATTTTCTTGAAGCAAAGTTCAAGAGCAAAGTAAATATGTAAATAAAATTTTGATTTGCCACTATACACAAAAAAGACGGTTTTGCTCAATATTAAAAAAATTTAGCTATATATAGAGATAAAGTTGAAAATAATTTTGTTAAACTATAAAGATATTTATGTATTAGGACGCTCGAACTGATTGCTAGTTAAAACTTTTTGCAGTATTGTTCATTATACTTGAATTTCCTACGTAATTATTTTTAATTCATTTGATTGTTCACTCTTTACGGTAAAAATTTATTTATTTTTACGTCAAAATGAAAGTAAGAAAAACAACCTCCAATGGCCTTGATCTTGACAAATGTTATCC
Source organism: Acromyrmex charruanus (assembly GCA_017607545.1). Classification (NCBI taxonomy): domain Eukaryota; kingdom Metazoa; phylum Arthropoda; class Insecta; order Hymenoptera; family Formicidae; genus Acromyrmex; species Acromyrmex charruanus. The sequence continues at coordinate 52,854 of JAANIC010006798.1, forward strand.
AGGTCATGATCCTAAACAATATTCAAAAAGTTTTAAGCTGATCAGATAAAATACCTTGAGTACGCTAACGTCGGTGATACTGTAACATTCAAACCTTATTAATAACTCATAAAGTACTGATTAAACAAAGGCTTTATTATAGCGTTTTGAAAAGGTCTCGAGATAAGCTACAAGAATATACAACAAAAAATGAAGGGTTCCATTTAAAAAAACATCGGTCACATAGCTTTGAGAAGATCACTTAAGGTCAAGTCCATATTTTCTTTATATGTCTCCCTTAATATCCTATTTACAATTTTCGTAAAACATTTTTTCATATCTACAGTCGTTTCCGAGGTAGAGGGTCTGAGTCAGACTTTATAGACATCCTGTATAATGCCACGGTGTAGATAAAACATTAATTTTAAATGATTTAATCACAAGTTTTCTTAAATTGATGGTTTCATTCACTGCGAGACATATTGATAAATGTAATATGCGCTAGGTGTGTGCCGGGTTGGATTACATGAAAATGAATTAATAAGAAAATAATACGCTGGTGGAAACAAAAAGAAGCTATACAATATAATGAATAATTAATGATAAGCTTGAATCAAATTTATCTTACTTGTAAATTGAATACGTATATTTCGTGCAATATTGCGCGAATAAATGCGACCTTTGATATTTTTAATTAAAAACAATGGCACAGAAATTATAATAATTTGTTTTATTTCTAATATTAAAAATTTATATTTTTTATATTTTATGGAGGTTTTGGCTTGTTTTTTATAATTGCAATAAATTTCAACTTTTCAATAGAGATAATATATTGGAACATGCTACGAATCATAATATTTAATTAAATCTATCATTCGTTATAATTTATATTGTTTCGAAATTTAATATCGACAAATCGAAATTGAATGTATCTCGGAATGCATTAGCGAATTTAGTTGGACGTATTAGTGCGTACCGATTGAATATATATTAATATATCAAAAAACGAGTAATTAAATAGACAAATAACTGAACAAATAAATGCATGTAAGATTGTTTTATATTTCAATTCTTAAAAAGATTTAAACATATATTCCTCTTTCGTCGCATGCACTAATTGCATTTATGCACTCCTTCATATGACTTCTGACTAGAACGTTTAATATAAACTGATTTATGTTATCGTGTCATCTGTTTTTTCTCTAAGCCTATGATAGCCGATCGCATTTCTCGTTTTCGCAAACTTTTCGTTTTATTACTTTATTGGAGGCAACGGATTGATTAACCGATTCTTCTACTCGGGCGTGAGTTTCTTCGCGAGGAAACGCGGTTTGATTGCCGCTATAAAGATGTTTCGCAGCGGTTTCCTTTCGCGCTTCGCCGAGATCGACGCAGCGAGTGGGATAGGAAAAAAATGGAGATAAAGAGAAAAAAAGTTACAGTTGAAACAGTCGCGATTCCACGTCAGAAATTGCTTATAACTTGTCAGATGCCGTAAGGAATTTCGAGTTGCATCTACGGCTTAATAATGTGGAAAGAAAAACATTGCTGGTGAACGAGCGCTTCAAAGCATCCTGCGACACCGTCATTTTGATCTGTTGGCTCCCGCAGAGATAACTGACTCCGTACAGTTATTTGAGTTTAGCAAATTCACGGATCCGGGCTCAATACACTGTGGATCATCTCATATATATATATTTACACATTATGTACACTGGTTTTTATGATGATAAAGCAACAAAAATATATGAAGAGGCAAGATATAACTCAATTTAAGAATAATAAACAGAAAAGTAGAATAAGAATTTTAGTTCTGATACGCATATTTGATATAAATGAAACAGGATAGCAAACGATAAAGTTTATTTTTTAATAAATAAATATTTGAAGAAAAGTTTAAGTAAGATATAACCTTCAATTTAAGGATAATAAGAAAAGTAAAAATAAGAATTCAGAAATATCGGAAGAAAAGTTGAAGCAAGATATATAACTCTCAATTTAAGAACAATAAGAAAAGTAAGAATAAGAATTAGGTATGATATATGTGTCCGTTAATTGATGTATATTAATGCGCGATTCAACATTGATAATTTTCGTACGAAATTAAACATATATCGCGATCTTTTATCTCATATTTGAGATACCGTTGACTTTTCTTAAATCACGACAGGTAATTATCACAAATGAATTTTTTATCGAAGCCAGAATACATAAGACGTAAGCCGAAAGAAACACAAAAAAAGGAACACGCCTGCGGATGCAATTAAGAAAATGTGCCTTCCGATCGTGATTTTACAGCTCGCCGATTTAATTAACGCTTATTAACTCGTTTTAATCACTGGCTTTCCCCCTCTCTATCGATCGACTACTTTCCTGTTCCTTCGACTTAAAGAAAAACGTTAAGTAATCGTTAATAACAATGACACATTTTTAATTACATTCAGCCCACATCGCCGATGAAAATCACCGAATTGACTGCATACCTCAAGCCGCCTGAAATGATCAACCGTGCGCCGCTCCTTCATTTATCAAAAATAATTACGAGGACTTTGATGAATGCACCGGCGCGACAAACATGCTTTTTTTCCCCACACTTCTTGCCGCCGCACGTGATACACTTTTGCCAAAATGAATCGATCGATTAACGGTCTGAATTCACTGACTTTCATCTCGCCCGCAACTCGTTCAATATCAACTTTACGATTTATTACGAAAACGTACCACTTTCATCTCCGGTGCAATCACCAGGAATTCCAACGGAACATGCAGCATATATCGCGCGCAGAAACTTGTTACAAGGACTAATCCCACACAGCACGTAGAGTTGCGAATTTTCTTAAAATCTTCGACGAATAGAATACACATTGTATTTCATTCCAGGGGCATTACATTAAAGATTCTTCTTACTGTATTTATTTTATGATTCTATTTATAAGACTCTTTTTATATTTCTATTTTCTATATGGATCCCAACTGCACACTAATCGATAAAAGAATTGTATCTCGTAACTTACAATTAGTGTTGTTCCACTTTCACGCAAGTTTTTTGGTTTTCTAAAGTTTGGTTTCTGATAAACTAGCTTAAACTGTGATCTTGCGGATGTAAACATTAATATGTCACTGTACATGTATTGGAAATAGTGGTAAAACTGGATATCATTAGGAAAAAAATATTAGGTAATTTTTCTTGTTTTAAACATTCGTATTTCTTATAAGAGTTTAAGGATATAATGTTTGGTTCAACTTGTTTCATCTGCATAGATTATTCTACTTGTTGGTGCTTGCTATTTATCAATATAGAATCTACAATAAATAAAAAGTATTAAATGAGTGCAGAATTGTAAAGAATTAGATTCCGTTAAATTTCTGTTAAATTTCTGCAAATAAATGTATAATCGTATCTCTTTACGAATTTATCCAAATATAGTATTAAATTCTTGATGTAAGATTACGAGGGATAACTTTTGCCAAAACAAAATTATTTTTAAATCTACATCTAAATTTTTGCTTCAACAAAACCATTCTTTCCATGATTATCTGCACTTTGATAAATTGAGATAATAGGAAGTTTTTGCAATACTATTTATCCAGATACGATGAATGTTAAGGTCAAGTTATCTTCTTAACAAATAATTAAGAAAAGGATAACATGACTTTAGTGTTCACTGTATCGTCCGTATCTGAATTTATGTTATTGCAAAAACTTTCTAATGTCTCTTTGATATACTTTATCATTCGTATAAAAAAAAAAAAGTAGTACCGTGTCGATAATATTTGTATAATAGCGGAACTATTGTGACATTTTTCTCGTGTGCTAAAATCATATTATTATGAATTTTATACGTTAAGAAAACATTATTCAATATTTTATTATTAGTATAATAAAATTACAACCATAGTACTTTTTGATCGCTAAAAAATATTACGGTACTCTTGTGTATTAAAGCTTAATTATTATTATAGATATAGAATTACTCTCACAATAAAAATATATTGTACAAAAATTATCTGTGAGCTTTATGACAGCGATATCGTGCTATATATTTGCTTTCTACTCTACTTTAGTTCCGTTCACGTAAACTCTTGAAGAATGACTTTCCAGGAAAGAAGAGCTCGTATACGCAAGAACTCGTCGTGAGAGGAACTTCGCGAAGTCGCAGTAACGCCGTTAAAGCTGTCGAGATTTTACGCGGTTTTGCGAACAGCACCCGCTATCTCCGGTCTGCAATCGAGGTTGATAATTATCGGTTTGATATGGTCTATCGCACAAACACGGGATCAAATAACTTGTGCGGTACGGTTGTGTAGTTACGGCTATTACGTCGGTACGCTTGATTTTACGCGGTGATACTTTCATCTGTGTAAAAGATGATGACTAATACGTATCTACCGTTTGATCATTGACTCAATTAACGGCCGATTTTGTACGAATCGAGTTAAAGATCGAGTTAGCAATCTAATCCATTTTCATTATATTGTATTCATTATAATGATTTTATTTTACGGTTTGATTTTATAATTCACTGAATTATCATGGTTTATTCATATGCTTCGTAAAAAAACATTTTTAGGTTTATTGTTTTTTATTGTCACTAAAAATGCAATCTTAAAAAAAAACCAGTTTTCAAATTCAGAATTTAAAAAAAATTCTAATCTCCCTCCCCCCAAATTATAAAATTATTCATTCATCATTATATTGAAGTAGATTCAAATAATACAAAATTTAATAATAATGACTTCTTCAAAAGCTTTCTTTTCAACAGTCATACAGATATTTACTTTAACCGGAAGTCAAAGATGTGCGGTATAATCCTGAGAAGAAGCTAGTGGGGAACCAGAGCACAATGATTATCGCACGTCAGTGGGAGGCTTCTCTTATGTCCCAATGGACACTCTAATGGAAGACTCTTCGGAGAAGGATCTCGAAGAAAAGAAGTTCTAAGACGGCGATGAGTCTGCACAAGGACGAAGACCAGGTAAAGCGCGCAGAAGGGTGGAAGGAAGAGAGAAAAAAGACCGGACAGGTGCCACACGCTGTGGCACCCACCATAGGTCGGTTAATGCGATCTCGACGGCGGTTTCGCCGTCTTTCCACGCCATGAGCCTTTGCGATAATTGTCGCATAAAGTCGACACATTATTGCGTTACGGCCTTTCGCGGAGACCCCGCGAGATATTACGGCCATTCCGCTTGCCCACGTAATGGAGGCCCCACGCGATGCCACGCCGTCGACATCGTCCTCCGAAAAGATTCTTTCATTGGAACCATCGCTTCAGAATTAATGAAAATAAGCACCGAGGGAAGAAGAAGAGGGACCGCAAGAGCGACAACTTGGCAGATTTCTCTTCTAGTTTTTCCAAAACGATAAATTATTCGAGAAGTTATTTTCGCGATTCTTTTCTTTTCTTTATACAATTATGGGATTTATTATTATAGTTTCGATATTCGAACTTTTTCCTAAACGAAGGAGTCTCTTCAGGATACCTAGATAATTTCTTATTTTTGTCGGTGTCTAATTTCCGACAATGCAAAAAGACGTAGGATGATGATGGATAAATGATAATAATATGCGTGAGGCAAATGCCTAGAGAATTCCGTGGTATTCTTGAGATCTCTTATGAGACTGTTCTCGAACGAAATTGCAAATGAGCCACTCACTTAGTCGAGATTTCGCCAAGACAAACAAAAGGCATTAACCTTTGATTTCTTCATGTTTTAGAAGACACCGCCTCTGCGTCTACAGGTGCGAGAATTGTAAATCAATCGTACACCGTAACATCTCAGCGGGATACTATAAAATATAATATAATAATATATTAGGAATAGCCAATTAAAAATTTTTAATAATCTCTTGACGATCGTTAATATTTTAGTATGATAATTTAATTCATTATTTTCCATGATAATTTAATTAATTAGGGATATTAATTTAATTAATTAATTAAATTATTTCTAATTAATACATCTATAGAAACATAATGATTGAAATACTAAAGAAATATGAGTACATAAAAGCATCATTGCTAAAGGAATATTTATAATTGTAAGTTATAATAATTCATAACTGTAAGTTATTTCTATATGATTTATCTCCATAAGCTATTATAGTTCATCCTATTCGGCGCAGATACGTGTGTGAGGCAAACTTCAGCTCTGAAATTGCGTACGCGCTTTTGCGCGTTGGCGGACACCGTTTTCTAAATCACTCGCTGCCACTGTTCCCGCCGACGACTTTCTCTCTTTTTCCTGCGGCTGTCTTCGTTCGTCCCATCTCGCATCCTCGTCGCTCATACGCATGGAGAGCTACGATAATGTCCCAAATGACGTTCTATTTTCGCAAAGAGACGTCGATCTCCCAGCCGCTCGTAAAACTGTAGTCGCAGGTGCATTAAACCTAGAATAGGCTCCTTGTAACTTTGACTTTGTTGCGCTACATTGAACGTCTCGCCCCGACTGTGAACAGTTTCGAGTATACGAAGAACTTCTCTCGCGCCGAATTTCCTGAGTATCCCATATAAACGAGAATGTTACATGAGCTACATAAATCAAACGCTAAAGTATAAATTATAATTTCTTAGGATATATTGATAACAACTTGATATTAATTATCTAATATACGAAGAAGTTTTATATAATATTTATTATCTAAATATCATATTAAGTTTAATGAAGATCATTTCAATTTTTGAAAATTCTGAATTTATCTTGCGTATACTTAAGGAAAATAAAATTATAGAACCACAAGGATACAATGGCGTGCAAAAGTTCCCGGCCAGTGACATTTTATATACTCTAATTTATTAAAAAAAAAGCCCGAGAAAATTTTAATCATTATCATGTTAGATGTCAGATGTTAGTACAAGATTTCGTTATCCACATCTTGTATTGATACGCGATAATGGTTTTATCAGGCAAAATTTTATCAGGCTTTTTTTATAAATTAGAATATAAATTAGACAAAATCGTCACTGTATATCCTTGTGATTCGATTTATCTTATTTTCTTTAAGTATGCAAGATAAATTTAGAATTTTCGAAAATTAAAAACGATCTTCATTAAACTTAATATGAGATTTAACTAATAAATATTATGTAAAACTTCTTCGTATATTAGGTAATTAATATCAAGTTGTTATCAATGTTGTTATCCTAAGAAATTATAATTTATGCTTTAGCGATTGATTTATGTAACTCATATAACATTCTCGTTTATATACTCAGGAGATTCGGCGCGAGAGGAGGATTCTTCGTATGCTCGAAATTGTTACAAACATACAATTGATACAAAATTTATCTGTTTTTAAAAACAAAATGTCAAGGTTTCACTTACTCGTTGTTTTGCTACATATTTTGCAATGTCGCATTTGTTTATTAACGATAGCGAAAGTAATTCATGAGTATTTCACTGCATCATTTACCGCAATCTATAATATTTTCTGTTTCGCCATTTCAACATTACGAACAAAGATAAGAAAACTCATCACACCGCAGAAACTTATCTAACACGTGAAGCATCAACACTCTGTTTTTTTTTGTAATTAAATTGAATATAAAATTATAGTTTTAAATCGAGAAAATAATATACGGGCACATATAATTGAAAATACATTACAAATAATATCTATATAAATTTAAAAATTTCGAGTAATAATAATTTAATCAGAAGAGATATTACAATATTTTAAAGTTAGATGTTCTTTCAATTCTACAATAATAATAGTTTATTTTAATAACTTGCATAAATATATTTCTACAATTATGATACGCTGTATATTATTTCGAAGTGAGCAGAAAATATAAATGTTCGATAAATGTAAAATATATATAAAAATATAATGTGGTGGATAATTAAGCACGACATAAATAAATTCTATCAATATTACTATGTGCATTAGTAAATAATTGTGTAAAAAAACGTAAAACAAAATTTGTTTCAAAATTATTATTGTTACTTGTTTGTTTTATTCTTAGTGAACCAGAAGATTTGTCTATGACTTATGTCATAAATTGATAGTTCAAGATGAGAATTTACTTCAAAGATAAACGTAGTTATTTAAAGAAGCAAAGATAAAATTTCAAAAAGTTGAACTATCAGGGAAAATAAAAAATTGTCACTATCGATAATCTATTAATAATTTGTACTCTTGTAACTGTAATAATTAAAAAAAACAGATTTTAACACAGATAACATAGACTGATCAATTTGAAACAATTTGATAATGACTTGTATAAAGTATGACATATATTAATTTCTTAATATACTTTTTAATATACTTTTCGTAACACAATTTAAAAGCGCGGTATAGCAATCGACTTCCGCATTGGTTACCCGCTTCCCTTCGGAGATTAGAGTTTAATACCACGCAAGAAGGAGTGATATTATCAAGGAAGTGCGCGGTCTGTAGAAGACGTCCGGAAGCGCAGAAGACGGTTTCTCGTCCGTTTTTCTTGTGACCAAAGATGATAAATCTGGAGAAATATACAGGCGAAGGAAGCGGACAGAAAAGGTTCCTATACTCGTTCGTTGTTACTAAATTATATCTACAATGAGTTTTATAGCAGATATACACTTTCAACGTTAAAGCAACGTCAATTTAAGCATAAATATACATTGAATACATGAGAATATAGTTATTATTAGATTATAGTTATTAATTGAAGATAATTCATAGTATCATTTGGATCATGCAACGTATATTTTACATAATGAATTCATACATTATTATTACATCATTTAATTCGCGATAATAAATTAATATTATAATATGTAAATTAATGTCAAAAGCAAAAAGAAAGAAAATTTATTAGATTATATACTTGTTTCATTTGAAAGAAACGTAAGAAAAAAGGATCTATCCGATCAAGCGTGAATCAAAGTTATCTGATGTTCATGATAACTTAAAATTATTGAAAATTTATCATCAGCAAAATAAAGAATTTTCCAGCATTTTCTCTTTCGGGAATACAAATGATTTATAAAGCTTTAAGTAAATGACCCAGTTCTATGAAATTCATTTCTATTCGTTTGCATCGAACAATTCCAAAGCGGAGCATTCTCTTTTTTAGTAGCAAACAGGTAGCTAAAATTGTAACTGGAATCAATTAATCTTAGCAAAGACCAAAAATCCGAATAAACCAGAAATCTAATCAAGACAACGTTTCTAACGCTATACTTTCTCAAAAATAAAATGATGGTGAAATAGAATTGTACTCCAATCACATATGGTTTAAAAAATAATTAATACTTGTTCATCCATAATGATGAATATGAATGTAGAAAAAGTTAGTTAATGCAAATAAAATCTCGATTAAATTTATTGTTGCGGCTGTCGACAAAATAGACAGCAAAAAATATTTTTATCGCACCGATAATCTCCATTAATATGTACGAATCTTTACATCTTTATGCGAATCTGTTGAAAAAATCACTATATGTAAAATATGATCGATAAAGACATCCTTTAAGGCAGATTTTGAAAAGGTAGTACACGGTCTGGCGGTAGAACAGATGGGTCAATTAGAATTAATCATTACAACTCAAAGTGTCCGGATTCGAAACCAGTATCGAACCTCGAACTCGTTGCTACTTTTTCAAAGAAGACACCTGGCGCTCCATGCTTGTACTCAATTCTATAGTCATCCGGATATAAATTGAAATAATAATAGCATGTAAAGTTAAAAAAAAGTGATGCTGGAGTATCGATGGTATATAAAATAGATATCTAAATTAAATGTACAAGGTACTTCATCTTAATGAAATACTATTCGAAATAGCTATTATTAAAAGATATAAGCTTTAGAAAAAAAAAAAAAAAAAAATTTCTTTTGTTTTTTTTCAAAAGGCAAAAAACTTACAGGAGTAAGATTCGTTAAACTAAATAGAAATATTAAATCTTGATGTAAAATTTTATAAAAACATACATTTACTTCGTTGCATGCACATCCAAATAATGAGTTTTATGTTTAAAGGCTATACTTTTTAAAGTATATTACTTGCATTGTATTCAATATTCGATCGATAAATGTCTAATTTGACGATTTGTTTGAACATCTGAATGTTTGACTAGTCGAATATTTGGAGACCAAGATTTTCAAGATAGTATACCTACTCGATGCTAGTATACCTACTCGAAAGCTTAAATATTTTTTGGGTGTTTGCATATTCGAGTCAATATTGAATGTTTTCGTAGTGATCGGGTTCTAAATTATGCGCCCTGAATGACGCGCACGTGTCAACATCTCTTGGTTTTATAGAATAATAGAATTGTGGTTTGTAAAACATGACGGCATTATAGAAAGTTCGGCCTCAAATGCAATATTCGTTATCATTATAATTTGCATTATTAATACGCGTTAATATGGACGGTTTTCATCATTTCAAACATGATTCTGCAGATTTCCTGCTAATTAATTATTTTCTTTTAATTCAAGTACAAGATTACTCTGAAAAAAACGACTCGAAAAATTATAATGTTCGAAATTATAGAAAAGCAATATACAAAAATATACATAATCTTTATGAAATATATTCTATTGATATCTTTGAAAAATGATTAAATAATTAGAACAATTTTATTATTCAAAATAATATCGAAAATAAACAAAAATTACTTGTTTATATTGTAAAAAATATATTATAAAATAATACTCGCATATATGATAAAAAAAGAATATTCTTTAGAAGGATATACAATAAATTTTACAATAAATTTATATTCAGTTATTTAAAAATGTATAATATTATTGAAATATTATCGAATTTTTAAATCTAATTTTTTGAGGCATTTTTTCGGGTAAATCTTTGATATATTTCCTTCTTAATGTTGATGAAAAGACAATTAATGGAAGACAATCGAAAGATAGGAAAAAAAACTTGAAGAACAACAAGGAAGAAGTAGCAACACGGAGAATTTATTGCTGTATCGACCGAAAGAGAGACGAGAAGTAGACAGAGACATTTAGAGGCAGCCGCGCCAACAAATAAGAAATTCGAGGTGAGAGGAGAGACGAAGTGCTTACAAATGAGATATAGGAGAGAAGGAACCTGAAAAGTTCACAGTAACAGATGAATTTTGAATGAAATTGCACATATCTAATAATGAGATTTTGATTACTTAACGTTGACATTTAACGATATCATTTTTCTAAGAATCCTTTATGTGTCGTATATACTGTTATTAAATTACAAACATTCACACTGTATGTTTTAGATACAAGAACGCAAAAATTTAATAGTTTAAAATAGTAAAAAATAAAATTAAAAAATTCTGTGATTATTAATTTTCAAAATCTAATGAAATAAATCGGAAAGAGTTTAAAGACCTAAGAAACGATTAAATCTAAAATTATGTATAAATGCACAAATTCTAAAATTAATTTCTCCTTTAATTCAATAAAAATATTTTAATGTGTTTTGTGTGCAATTTGTTTTTATATATTTTATTTCGTAAAATATCGTTTTTCACTATATATTATGCGGGAAATGTCGATCCTTTTGGGAACCACTGACCGACAGCCTCGGGACGTCAAACGTAGGACTGCCGTAAGAGGAAGAGGACGGCGATCCGATCTCCGATAAGAGTCGCTTCTGTATGTATACGAGCGGTGAATACAAGAGCGCGGGAAGAAGCAAAGGAACCTCGTCGTACATCTCATCTTTGGTTCTCGAGGCGCGTGGTCAGACATCGATATCTCGCGATGCGTTTTCTCTCATATGGATACGATCGGCATCTTACGAAGGAGCGGAGATAAACGGAGACTAGAGATAGACGGTTATTGATTGGTTAATCAAAGCTCTCTAAGATCCCTTTCTCTAGTTTTATATATATATACATGTAAAAAAAAATTATTTACATTTAAATTAATAAGAAAAATGTTTTATTCAAAACATCGAGAAATCTGGAATTTTTTAACAATTAAATACAAATTTAAAATAGTGTTAAATAGATTCTCAGAATTTTAAGTGCGCAAAAAAATTGTTTTCCAGTCCATCAGTTTATAATTAAAGCTCTTATTGTTTCTATTTTGTCATAATTTTGTCAATATTATGATAACGAATACTTGAAATAATTAATTATTAATACAAAAATGAGTGAAGATACTCAGCCAAAACGAGTTTCGGTGCCTAATAATAGTTGTGTAATTTTTTACAATTTTCAATTTAAATAAATTGCGCGCCGATTTATTTATCAGTCTTGAAATACAAGCTAAAGCTGGAGTAATATCATATTACAAATTAAACTGACAAGCAATTCTAATATTAAAAATGCAAATAAGCACCTTTAAAACGCTGTAAATAATTTACTACCAAAAAATACCTCAGTCAGGATTTGAACCTGGATCTTTTGAATTCTGTGCAGGGATTTTGATCAGCATAATTAAATATGATTTTTTAATAGCTCCACGAATAAATTAAGATTCGGTCCATTAATCAATCATTAAAAAAATTGAAATATTTTTCCAAACATGTTTGGAAACGAAAAACAAAATCAATTATAACACGTTCCTTCAACTTGAGCCTTTCCAAATCGATTTTCTCTTTGATATAATTGTCTAAGAAGTGAGGAGAAGTAAAGGGTGGATGACCGGGAGAGTCAGACGAAAGAAGCTTGATTCAACTTGTTAACTCCGGTAGCTGAAGTAGCACTTCGGCAACTTTGCGATCGTGCGCGGCAGGTACGTACACCTACTTAACGACCCAGGCCCAACCCAGCTACCTGTTCGACCATAGAGAATGATCGTTTTCCTAGCGCCGGCGATCGTTCATCGGCGGCAACAGTAGCGGAAACGAGCAAATCGCAAGATGAAAGGAGGAGGACGAGGAAGAGGGATGACGATCTGCGAGGGAAAACGAGAACGATGAGAATCGGTTCGAAGATTAACGCTTTGAGCGCGAGAGTCAAGTATTATCGTGCTAAATGACTGAAATCAGTGCGTTCGTTCAGTGCGTTCGATACATCGTTAAACCTCCATTGCGTATTACCTTCGTATTACCTTCGAATAGTAATCTAAATAATTATAAAATATAACGTGCTTTACCGCGCCAAAGTAAGTTTTGCTATTATATAAAATAAATTTTACATTCTTTCAATTATAAATAGATAAAAGAGTAATATTACCACGTAACAATAAGATTTTTTATTTCATGGAAAATGAGCAAAAGTTAAAAGTGCTTGTTGATAATAAGCTCATTTTTCTGTGGAAAATTTTTGATATACATATATCTCTGGTCAATATTTTTATATTCTATATATGAAACATTATGAAGACATGAGCGTCTATAACAATGCCAAAATGTAATTTATTATATATTTATATAAGTAATTTATCGTCTTAATACTTTCAAAGGCAATCTTCGTAGCCATATTTTACAACCAGAGAAACTAGTTGTACACATTTATAGAGATATTATGTAAGAATTACTAGCATGTATTATATTGGAAAAAATCTTATGAATTATGAAACGCGTTAAATATAACGCATGTTAGTACGTACATATGGAAGAAGATTTATTATGGATGAATAAAACAGTTTTTATGATATTGTGTATGTATTGTACAATTTAGTATTTAGTATTTAGTATTGTACGATTTAATCTTAATACATTGAAACATTAACATTCGATTTCCAATTTTGCATTTGACTTCAGTATTCTATACAATTTAGTATTTTTATTATAATCTTTTTTGATAGTATATTATCTCTCCGCTTGAGATAATCTCTCTTATAATATCTCTTCTGGCTTAAGTAAAATTTCGCTCTCAAATTTCTTTCTCATTTTCACTTAAATTTCAATTTTTATTAAATAAAAAGATTTTGACATTTGAATTAAAAAAAACCTATTTGACAATGTATAAGATGTTGAAGAATAACTTTGAATTGTTTTAACATTTATTGAAAACCAGAAAAATAAAAAAACGTGCTGGACAAAAAATCCAGACTGCAGATGAATGATTAATTTTAATCAATGATTAAAGTTTAAATTGACATATAATTTGTTTTCTACGTAAAATGCTGTAAGTGATTATAAGCATTAAAAAAATATCTTTTTTACACCTTTTTTTTATATTGGCATATTAAAACAATAGACCATCACGTGTTGTATTATGCGAGTTACTTTTTCTTCTTGCGCCACTCACATGTGTCGATGCAAACAATCGGATGCTCGGGATCACTTTGAAAAGTCCGACAAGCTTCACGTTTATCGCTCGCATATGCGAATGTGGTAGCTCGTAACACGAGAGACCGGCGCAGCCTCTGAAACGCGAGATGCGCGACCTTGAACTCATATCCCAGGTCGATCGATAGGCGCCACGCGCATCTCCTGACCTATATAAACATTGGGAATTCCGGGAGAGAGAATGCGAGCTGTGTGGCGAGTGCGAAGCACCCTACGAACTTTCTTCATACAGATAACAAATAAAGTGTAAAATTATTTATCTCGGATCTTTGCATTTCGACATGTGCTATTTTCGAATTTCGCTCTATACAGAAACAAATTTTAACATTATAAACTGTATGATAAATCGCAATGTATATGTAATCCATCTATAAATATATATCGCGTAATGATTTTAAATTAAAGCCGTCACGGGTTATCGCATCAAATTGCTAACATGTATACCAGAAACTATGTTAAGGAAAGACTGAGAATTACAAGATGTTATCGGGAGCGGTAAAAATAATCGATGATTATTACTTATTAGTTTTCAAATTGCTGTTTGAAAACACATCGGTTGTTTTCATGAGCACCCGCACATCCATAGCTTTGGAAATTTGAAAAACATGATTCACGGGTAAATAAAGCGCACGCTCAGCTTCAAACTGGCGATCGATTAAAATGCAAATTCACCATCATCCAATTAACAGTAAACATGCAGCTTGTCTCGCGCGGACGTCGATTTTTGTTAGCCGGCGTATGTACCAGTCGCGACAAAGCACGATCTCGCGCCGATAGGCAATTAACGATCCTCGCTGGCGAGGAAAAGGCGAACAATTCGCCGCCGGAAATCGCGAATCGCTACGTCACGTCCGTTGTGCACCTTCGCCATCGAATTGTCGCCGGGTACGATCTGCTTACATTAAAATGGTAAATCGCGACAATCGCGACAATCGCGACATCGCGACAATCGCGACAATCGCGACACGAAGGCGATACGAAGACGCACGCGTGGGCGTTAATTACTGCGTCAAATCTGCTACGTCGCGACATTAGTGGGAGTGTTAGACATCGCCGGCATATAAAACCTTGACAGATATAACCGGCTGCTCCCAGACATATTGCAAGTATATTATGCCCAATAGATAGACTCCAGTTGTCTCTGTTTCTCAGGACCGATCTTTTAAGGTTGGTTAATTTTAATTGTATTTTCCTTGTTTTTAAAAAAATTAACTGTCCATATTTTTGTCAATTAATGTTACATGTATATACATATTTAATTGAACTGAGGCTTATAATTAAATTGCAGTATAAATATAGATACACTGTTGGAAAAAAAGTGTTAAATTTAATACAATATAAATCGCATGTCCCAAATGGTCCGCTCTAATTTTTTAATATAATATGGGTATGTTAAATGGTAATTATTATTATTATGTTTATATTTCAATCAAAAAGAAATGTAATCTTGAATGTAATTTAAAGATTGTATAATCAATATAATTACTATGATAAAATTAACATGTAACAAATGTTCATTTTACATTATATAAATGTAACTACTTAAATGTTTTATTGATATAATATATAAAGCCACACTATTCATTTGTTAAAAATTTCAATTCCTAATAAATGAATAATATAACTTTTACATATTAAAGCTGCGTTCCACTATTCATTGAAAATCTATAATATACATATTATATATAATCTATAACGTGAACTATAGATTTTCAGTACTCGCAGTGAATAAAACACAGCCAATATTAATACAAAAATGTCATTTTTATATTCAAGAATTAATTTTATTGTTTTATCAATGTAAGATGAAAGTTATATAGAAATCAGAGACCAGTGAATTATACATATATTAAATAATTGATATTTTATTTCAGAATATTATATTTATATAGAAAACATACATGTAAATATTATATTTTTCATAGATACAAATTTCAAAAGCATTTTTATAATTCACATGTATGCGATATAAAGATTGTTTAAAAAGAATTCATAAAAAAATAGTCAATTATAATGACTTCTTTTCTAGAAAAGAAGTTTCTTAAAAAGATTAAATTTTCCAACTTTTAGTATACAGCGAGGTATACGGTAAATCAATTATTCTTACAATAAATAAAAGAGATGTATTTTTTAATATTTCCTAAAATAGGAAGTCAGATAATTCTAACATTATCAAACACATCGAAACACATTGAAATGTATTGATATACATCGAAATTGCCGAAAATTCATTGAAATACAATTGAAACGCGTTGCGATCACATCGAAGCAGGATTGCCAAGTCGATAAAAATAATTCCTGTAGAAATTTTAATAAAATTTTCCAAAAAATTCTTGAAAAAAATTCGAAAAATTCCCAAGAAATACTTAAAAAAAAAAAAAAAATTTTTTTATCAAAATCTACAGAAAAACAATTTCTGAAATAATAGAAAAAAAAACTCCCAGAAATTATTTTTTATTTTATGTTTAGTAAATAATGGCGGTAAATAATAGCAATAAATCCGTGAGCACTTGTTATTAGATGATCTATTACATAAATGAAAAGAATACACCAATAGTAGCGACCGCTCACGAATCCACTCCACAAAGTTGAGGGCCTCTTTCACCAACCCCAATTAACGCTAATCGATAGTTAACTCAATCATCACAATTGCCAACATGAGAATTAAACATAGTTTGTTTCAGAAAAGGAAGAAAGAGAAGACGATACATTAAACTGCTGTTGACACTTCTGCGAGTTGATCGTCGATCAGGAGATACAGTAATATCTCGCGCTAAGACATGTCAACGCGAGACTGGCCGTGTATTTTTACGCGACCTTTTCGACATTTTCTAGACCNCATACATAAATGAAAAGAATACAATAGTAGCGACAGTTCACGAATCCACTCCACAAAGTTGAGGGCCTCTTTCACCAACCCCGATTAATCGATAGTTAACTCAATCATCACAATTGCCAACATGAGAATTAAACACAGTTTGTTTCAGAAAAGGAAGAAAGAGAAGACGTTCTGATACATTAAACTGCTGTTGATACTTCTGCGAGTTGATCCTCGATCAGGAGATACAGTAATATCTCGCGCTAAGACATGTCAACGCGAGACTGGCCATGTATTTTTACGCGACCTTTTCGACATTTTCTAGACCGCGATTATGGTTAATTTAACCAAAGTTAGTGAAAGAGGCCTGAATATGCTGAACGCGACTGAATGTAATGCAAAGCCGGCGACCACGACACTATAAATAATTTATTGAAATTCGTTAGAGAATCTTTACGACGAACAATATGTAGTTGCAAAATACATAGTTTTATGTATTTCATAACAATTGTGTTGTAATTTTCTTTCATATTTAAAAAATTATAAAATTTCCTGATATTTTTCCTAAAATATTGGAAAAGTTTAAAAATGTTAACAGATTTCAACTAAAATCCTGTTTTCCTGTCAATGTATCAAATTTCCTTGAATCTCTTATCATTATTGAATCACTTATCACTGTGCAGTAAGCAAAAATCTTTTTCTTCTTTTTCTGGTTTTGGTTTTTCGGCCCACTTTGTACGGCCACAGTACCACGCGATAATAATAGTGTTTATCCTCTTCAGACAGCAGAAGACACAATTAGTATAAAAATTTTCCTCCAATCAATTCAATCCAAGATACGCCACAGTTGTTTCGAGATAAAGCTCATCAGGAAACCTAGACCTTATTTTTTAAATCATTTCAATTATTTTACATTTTACATTCATTCAACATAACAAACATATGTTAAATTTACATAAGAATGCATTCATTACTTTACACAAAAAATTTTAACCAGCAGATTTTTTTTTTTTACAGAAATACACAAATTTTCCAAGAGTCTATAATAGATAAATTTAAAAATTTAATAAATTATCAATTTAATATTTATTACGTTTATTGTGAGAACAATCTAAAATAATTTATAAAATCGATGAAATGTAAATTATGTTAAAGTAGAACTTGATGCATGCAAACGTAATAAGATAAATAGCAGCTTTATGTCGCGTGTTATAATTATAGCAAATAATTTTTAAGATAACGGCTATTAAGATTGTAATGGAGATCTGTATTCAGCACCTTTCGGTCTCGAAACGTCGATGGACGCATATCATCGCATTAAGTAATCTGAATCCTCCAGAAGATTCGAGGAATCCATTAACAGAAATACTATATCGGTCGCAATAATAATATTCGCTAATAATACATTTCAGTCAGATATTGCCCGATCGTAGTGAAAGATGCAATTTATTAATGCAGTATCTTCACTTGCCATAAACATTTGTACTTCTCGTTATCAGTTTTACATTGTGACTATATTGCGCCATTAATTTTTCCGGCGTTTTCGTTTCAGTTTGAAGTACTGTAGCTTTCATATTCGTTTGTTATAGTTTGAATAAAAGCCTTTCATATCTTATGTGTTTACCATAAACATAGTAAGAATAAACTGCGCATTCCTATGAAATCGGTACTCTCGGTTTAAAGTGAAGTTAAAGCTTAAAGCATATCTTTCTCTTTCTTTCTCTAAAGTATCGACCTGAAGAGAAGTGTTCAATTTCTGATTGGCAATATGAGCACAAAAGCGAGGTCAAAAACGAGGATAAGAATGCGCAGTCTAATACATCTATTACATTTATGTGTTCACGAACTTCCAATTATTATAACACCTATCACAATAAATTGAATGAAATTTTGTATCCTCATTCCATGACACGTGAACTCAAATATATCACGCGATGAATTAAAATTGAAATTTTTTAAATTCAGGATTTGAAAATATTCGTTTGAAATAATTGGAAATTACTTAGAATTGATTTTTCAATGTCATATATATTACAGCATTAGTTGATCTTTGATCCATTTTCCGCGTAATATAATTATCACGCAAAATATGCAGATATACTATCGATAAGCCGCGATATATTTTCCGACACAAGCCAGGACACCGCATATCCGAGTCGGCTGGCCGAGTCGAGTGGACCGGTCCATAGGCAGCTTCTGCTATTGCACGAGCAGAGAGTGATATTGATTTCCAGCGGGAGTGAAGGAAGAGCTGCGAGACGACATACAGCGCGCCCGTGTGCATTGTGCCGTGGAACGAACCCAACCGACCTGTGCAACTCCGTGCCGTGCCAAGGGGGTGGATTCACGGTCAAGGCCGGTGAAACCAACCCTCCGTGTTATCCTCGTGCGACCCTCGCTCTCACCCACCCGGCACGCGCGGCCGGTTAAGCTTTACGGTGTTATGATTAACGACTTCATCCTCCGCGCTTGTGTATCTATATCTCGCGGCTAGAAACGATCAACGTCATCCTATAGCTTGGATGTGATGCAAAGTTCGCTAATACGATTATTTAGAGCATTAATATTCTGTGTAAGTATAGGAATTTTCCAAATTCATATATTAGTATATATAATAGGTATACGAAGTCAATCTCATAATTGCAAATAATTCCTAAAATAGATAGGTAGTAGTTCATATGATTAACTCCTTAACTCTGATTGATAAAATTAAATTAAGATAGATGATTTAAAAGTATATACTTACACGCCCGTTACATTCACAAATCATTAGATATATTAATTAGTATTCTACATTTTTAAGTAATAAATGGCGTCTTTGCGTAAATCAGTAAAGTGTACTCGCCGGTGTCTATACGACTGGAAGAATTTCGCGTGGGACGTTAAAGCAAAATTTTCCTCTGTGCCTAACACAGGTTGGCTACCCTACTCGCCCGCTGAGATGAACATTTTAGAATCGTTGGCACGAAGTCACCTTGGGACACGGGAGGAGACCGGGCGGAAGAGGGACCAGGACGGACGACGGTTTTACGCAAGCGTTTACTTTCCACAGATCTCTCGGCGTGCGGAGAGAATCGACGGAGGACAGACAACGGTATAAAATATCGTCGAAAGCTATCAGGCGTTCGTTCGTTCGTTCATTCGTTACGCGAAGGCTACATCTGCGCATCTCACGTGATGAAACTTCGTTGCGTTTGAGCCCACCTACACGGCGGCACTTCACTGCTTCGCTCGCTCGCTCGCCGCATTCGAAACCGCATTATCAGCCCGCTCGAAGAATTAATTAAACGAAGATTCACACGTGCATCCGCTCGTCATCGGCGCATACAATTACGCGCGCCAAGTAAATCTTACTACCATTTTCATATAGTGCCTTAAAGCGGTATTCTGGTCTGTCATCATCATTTTTACATAACATTAGTTTCACGCAAATGAA
This sequence comes from Acromyrmex charruanus, assembly GCA_017607545.1. Classification (NCBI taxonomy): domain Eukaryota; kingdom Metazoa; phylum Arthropoda; class Insecta; order Hymenoptera; family Formicidae; genus Acromyrmex; species Acromyrmex charruanus. The sequence goes on from JAANIC010006798.1 coordinate 73,265, forward strand.
AGAAAAATTACTAATAATTTTGGATTGAATGTAAAATTTACAATAATTGAACATGTCTAATTTATCAGGATGTTCAGCGATATGTAGCTAATCAATTCAAGGTATTCCGATGAAAATCGTGATTTTTTTCAGATCAATTAATTTTCTTTAACTAATTGGTTTTCATTAATTCGCGTAAATATTATGTTTTCTATATAATGAATTTATTCAAACGCAAACAAATTTGGAATAATATTATTTAATGCTTTATAAATAATAAATGAACATTCAACACAAACGATCATTTCTCTGCTATATTCTATTCGAGATTCTATTTTATGATTGTAGACACATTAGATTCAAGTTTTCTATTAATAACTTGCCTTGTTGCATCTTTAGGAAGAGTTTATACACAACTTTTCTTTTCATTGACATATCACAAACATTAACCTAAAATTATTAATTTATTAACGCTTTATTAAATTATTAATCTAATTTTCAATATTCGCACTTACTTTTAAAGCTTCATCTAAAATGATTATAAAATTCATTATTATCAACACAATTCTTGCGCATACGCGGGAAATATTTCTAATTTTTTTTCTTTTTTTCATGATCGATTTTTTTTTTAATGAAAGGATGACAAAAATTCCAGATCAGTCCTGAAATTGTAGGGATTTTTCAGGAATTAATCAAGATACATTAAATTCCAGAATAATTCTAGAATTCAAGGGCATTCCAGTTCATCTAGACGACGTAAAAATGATTGCGGAAAATTAAATGCGATTTTTCCAGACTCTCTCTCTCTCTCTCTCCATATATATTATAATTTATCAGATATAAATCGGAACGATTTAAATTTTTTAGAATTGCTAAGAAACTTTATGTTTTCGTCATTTGTCGTTCTTTAAAGATCAAATATGTTTCGTTGAACAGTTTCTATTGATGATGGTACACGTAGCTCTGATCCATTGAATCATTAAACTAACAATGCAAAATATAGGCTTTCGCGACGTTTTCGACCGCCCATTGAGTCGTGTGTCTCTAAAAATCGACATCGTCAATTACGGACCGCCTCGAAGGCGTGATTTGCATGTCGTGCCTCCTCGCGAGTACTATTTGCAGTGCGTTCTTTGCGTTGTGCAGGTGACAATTCGCAACGCGTATCGTAGCGCGAGATTTGCCCTCGCAGACTCAACGATTAGCATAATCACTGATCATTACGTCGACATCATCAGATTTTCGTGGGCGTACATTCGAAATCGCGCGCGAATGAGTGTTCTTCAAATAATAAAATAACAAAATAACACGCAAACGCAAAACACGAAAGAATACATTTTGAATCCTTTGCGATGATTATATACTTTGATGCAATGAATAATTATAACTAGTGTGTGAAGTACTTTTACTTTTTCTATCATTTGTAAAACACGTCAATCGAGCCCTGCATTGTGTTCTATACTAATAATAAGAAAAACAGAATAAAATGAACATAAAAATAACGTTCTTTGCAATGTTTTAAAGATGCTATTAATATCAATCATATGAAATTGCTTATCAATTTAATTTATGATATTATTCCAGCTTTAGTTTAGGACCGACAATATTCGGTGCGTAGTTTGTTTGAACTGAAAATTGTAAAATTTATACATAATTTATTTAAAAATATTATTTAGTACCAAGACCCACTTTGTTCGAATTTGATTTTCTTCTCATTTATGTTATTTAAAATAAAATAATTTATTTTAAGAAAATAATTGAAATTAAAAAATTTAAATGTAAATGAACTTATAATTGAACATTCAAAATCTAAAATTCTTAAATTTCTTTTACTGTTTCTGTTGCTTCTGTATACAATATTTTCCTTTAATATATGTCTCATCACAAGATTGTTCAACATGTACATATGATATAGTTTACTACTTGCTACCATTCGTCATTCGATTCATACGAATGTATAACTTATATTTAAAAAAATTAATTGGCAGTAAGTGTGGAATTGTAGATTTTTTTCTTTATGCTTGTTTCTTTTATTCTGGTATTTTTATCGGGAAGAAATACAATGCAATATATATGCATCATTTGCTTTCTTAAGCTGCAGGGAGTTGCGAGACTACCGATTACGTTAAGTCGGTAATCAGCTATCGTTACAATCGTTAACGGTCGTCACTGTCTCTTGTTATCGTCGTTGTCCTCAACTATCGATGATGACTATCAAGATCACAAATACATATCTAATCGACATACGCGATTGCATCGAAGAATGCTTTCCGTAGTTGATACACAATATTCCGCACAATTTTCTCATTGAGTTACAGAGACAAATCGATTAAATGAAAAATATATTAATTTCTAAAGGAATCTTGAATGCATCTTGGAATGCATCTTAAAGTTTGTGAAATCTCAGATCGAAATCTGTTTAAGTCCACATTGAAAATGAAAAATACGATTTTGTCATATCTACGCCTTTGTTCAAACTTTATTCAAAACTTCACTTTGAAGTTTAATTCGATAAAGTTTCTTAATTTCCCGATATTAAGTAGTTACACTCGGTTTCAATCTTTAGAAAGAAGAAGTCGATTACGAATACATTAAGAAATACGCACTTGTAGCCTTCAAAGCCTCATGAAATGTTCTGTACAGGTAAATGGCGAAGTGGATGGCGGCGGCCGTTTGATTAAGCGCGGTAGCTAGTACAGAGAGTGATCGTTGGCGCAATTACGCCAAATGGATTTCCTAATTGCGGCGCCGTGCCACGAAGAGATTACTCACGTTCGATCGTCCCGCGTCCGTCGAATCGGCAAAAATCGCGATATCGAGCCGTCGTACTCTCGTGCGCCGTCGTGAGAAATATATCTGCTGCGGAATCGATCTGACAAGATTAATTTCGCGATACATTTGTCCATAAAGGTAGAAAAGTATGGTAGCATGCGAAAATTCATGAAACGCCGAATTGATTGATTCATGAAACACGAATGAATGAATCTCGCGAGTGTTTTCAAGTATCCCGATAATGGATATTTCCGATGTGTATCGGAAAAATAAAAGAAAATTAGTTTCTTCTTAAAGATCAAGTTTGAGACACGCAAAACTAAATTTATTTCCGGTTATTACCGTGAAAACTTGATTGTTGTTAAAATAATATGATATTCTCGAATTTTAAAAGCGTCAGATCTTCTTAAATACTAATAAAACTTGAACGTGCTATTTTTTTCGCGCAATTTTACCTGATGCTTCTTACACAAGGATAGGAATTCTTCTATCATTGATAATCGTTTCAGAGAGATAATCGTTTCAATAATATGATATTCTCGAATTTTAAAAGCGTCAAATCTTCTTAAATACTAATAAAACTTGAACGTGCTATTTTTTTCGCGCAATTTTACCTGATGCTTCTTACACAAGGATAGGAATTCTTCCATCATTGATAATCGTTTCAGAGAATAAGAAACGATCCGAGAAGCACGCGCGTTTCTTCGCGCTGCGGTCGCTGCAGGAAAGCAACAAAACGCTCGTGCGCTGGTAGTTGTCTCTCCCAACGGAGGAGTCGCGTGTAATCTTATCGCCGAGATAGCGACTACCTTAATCCTCGCTTATTCTATTTCTGCACGGCCGCCGTCTTTACGTGGGAGCGCGAAAGGCGCGCGCAGGAAGAAAGAGAGAACGATGAGGGGAAGGGAAGGGGGGGAGGATATAAAAGAGTCGGAGTGGAGGAGGTGGAGGAAGATTGCAGGGGCTGCATCGGGGAGCGAGCGTACCGAAAGGCCTTCGATCTGCATAGCAAATTGGCGATCGATATACGGTCACCGACGCACGGTGAATCGCGCGAGCCTCGAATTAAAGCTTATAACTTTCATGTCCGGCGCAATGTATCATTATGCGCGCGGAGTGCGCGGACCCAGGGCCTCTGTCGATGCAGCTGCCGCTGTAGCGCATCGCCGAGCGCCGCGGCGGGCGCGAATATGCGCATAAAGCACGATAAATCGTGCTCGCCGATAGACATCGGTCGACGGATGACTATCACCGGGATCAATCATGATCGAGAGAAACCACGTCTAATTTAACCACGATAATTCGCGTGCTCCTTTTTGTTGTGATAATCGACAAGCGGGTTTAACACTGGATTGATTAAAATATTATGTATATAAATAGATTAAAACGCGAGTGAAATATAATATTAATCACATCCATATATAGGATGAGAAAAAAGTTTAATCGTAAAGTTTTGTGTGTTTATTAAATCATTATCCAATTAACAAAGCTAATGTTATTTCTCGTCATTTTGATGAAAATGATAAATAACGACTTGCTAATTGGATAGTAATGTTTATTTTTAAAAAGCGATCTTTAAAGTGTAATGTTTCATTTTAATAAATATCATAAAGATTCTACACCAAAAGATTGTTATCGTTTGGTGAATTAAAGATCGTTCTATTAACTGTTTGGCAGAACTTAATCCATGGAGAACTGCGCAGCCATCGTTGATGCGTTTTCGAAGTGCTTTAAGCTTGTATCAAAACTAAAGGTTGCTATTTCAATGTTTATTATTATTTTTAGTACTTAATAAGACGTAAATAATACTCTATAGTTTTTTTTTTAATATATTAATATAATATTACTAATTATTTGATAAAATTCAAAATTTGTAGTCAAACTTTTTTGTCACTCTATTATTAGGACTTCATTAAATTCATCTTTACTGTACATTAAATGATTAAACAATTACCTTAATAATTCTTTTCTTAAAGACAGAGACAACTAAATACGAAATTTAGTTTTTCGGAATAGATAAACAAACAGGAATAATTTATTCTTGTAATGTTTTTTTACGTAAATAACGCGATATCATGTATCAAAGAAACTATGAAATGAGGCGTCTAAAAGAGGATCCGCGTTCATGGGATTGAAGAATGTTTTCGTCGCTCAGTACGTTGTTTGCAAATGAGACAGGGCAGCCGTGACATCTGACACTTCGTGTGCTCTGTGTCCGGCCACTCTCTTTACCACGCACGTCGAGAAGAACGCTGACTTTTGGGATTGTACCGTTGTATTAAGAACCTTTTGAAACAATGGAAGTAAGTTTCACATGATTATCTTACTTCAATAAATATTCGTTAAATCCAAAACGCCAGAGAAACTGCGACTGTTATGAACGATTTATCTCGAGTAATACGATTAATGTAATACGATTAAATTTATGAACTGAATAACAACCAATATCGAAAATCATACTCACAAATTAACGGCGCGAATAATCGCTTTATGATAATAAAAATATTTTTTAACGTATGTACATGTATAGGATGTATGTATACTATAAAAAAATCTGTAATATCATAGAAATGGCAAAATTAAAAACTTCCATATTTTCTTTGATATTCTTTAGGAGCGCGTATTTATAAAAATAAATATAATCGAGAAATAACATATGTTGGAAACAGCGTATATAATTAAAATTCATACACACTAATCTAAAAATGAAATTTAGGCCTAGCGGATGTAATGATGAAACAGAGGCATGTTCTGTGAAATTATCATTTTTATTCAAATTAACGTGTCAACTTAATTATTTCAAACCACATTTTGCGTTTCTTAATTCATGTCGTTTGATAATTTATTTATATACGTACAAATAGGCACTTTCGGCAGAATCTCGCGATGTAACGCAGTAGATAGGAACGCGTGCGCGACGGTAACGACAGTACAAGGGATTTAACGTATACGTGTCACGCTTAGCACGCGTCAAAGTCACGAGGCGTGAAGGGACGAAGCGCGTGAACGAGATTGGTCGCAGCAGATCATTCTACGTGGCTGGGTTAACGCGCGTGTCCGCTCCACTTCCGACATTAAGCCACCCTCGCGCGTAAGACGGTAACCCGTATTCACGTCGCTGGAAGATATTTTCAAAACTCGCGATTCTCTGCCGCCGCAAATCCCCTGTGATCACTCTATCGAAATTACGGAACATCTAATAGTAATATATTACACAATATATAAACAACATTAAGAATCTTTTTTTTTAACCGTATATGTGAGAAACACAATCAATATTAGAAAAATGCCTATTACGGTCAAAGCTGGATCTTCATTGCTTTAATTAATACAATCTTTGGTTCTGAAAGACTACAATATGGTATACATGCAAGTATAGTACATATGTAGTGTATATTAATAATTCAAGATTGAATTATTTAAAGAAATGAAGATCCAGCTTTGACCGTAATAGACATTTTTCTAGTATATTATATATACATGTATCCGGATCACAGTATATGTAGTATACTTTAAAATAGTAGAGAAAAAGATGATTCTTCATTGTTGCATAGATGACATATCACGTAGATTAAATCAGTAAATTTTAAAATTAAGATGTTCTATCATTCTTTTAATGTCAACACTTAAACTACTAATGACTGTCGCAGTTGAGTTTAATTGTTGATTTATACATAAGCTTGTACTCGTGAAAACAAAGGAGAATCCTTTAATTCAACGTATAAAATCTGACACAATTGAAAAGGCAATGGGAACAGGGAATGAGAAAAATTTCAGTCTATTAGAAACCGTGTACACCTATCACTGTTGAAATTGAAAAGTTTAATTGAAAAGTTTCATGGTAACCCAATCCCTCTTGAGTTATATAACTCAAGGAATTATAAGATTGAGTATAAATAACATTTTGTTATTTTTCACTTCCACATGTGTCAAAATGTAAATCAATCCATCCATTTTTGTGATTAATTTTAATATGAATAATGTCCATATTAACATGTGCTCTTAGTAAATAATAAACTAAGTTTAAGTCAAATTTGATATATTTAATTCTTGAGTTAAATTGTTGAATTCCATTGTTTTAATTAGATTAAATGACATATTGAGTAGAAGCAGTAGGGAACGATTAAAAATAACTCTAATTGAATATAATTTGACATTATAAATTTAATAGTGCAGAATATAGTTTCTAATAGATTGAAATCTGTTCTTATTGCTCGCTTTTTATTTTCATCTCAGGTTTAACATATACTTATATTATTGTTCAAAGATGATTATTTAAAATTCACAACTTCTTTCAACTTCTTTTTTAATTCCTTTTTGCGCACAACTTGAAGTAATGCATTGAATTACGTATCTTTATGGCCGCGATCGAGAAATAATAGATAAATAAATATTTTCCACTGGCGCGTTTTCAAACTTCTGCATCGATCTGGCGTGCATTTAAAATTTCAATCGCAAAGCGGAAAAGGTCGAGCGTGAAAAAGAGTAGTCGAGAACATGCTTCGCATCTATTTACTTTACCACGCGTGTCCGCTCCACTTCCGACGCTTAGCGCCGCGACGCTTCGACGAACGCGGTGTAACGATGTTAAAACCGCCCTCGCACGTGAGAACCGAGGAAAACTGGCTTGTGTGACATCGATTATAAACGCATTCTAGTGTCAACGAGGGTGGAAGAAGCGGCTTTGATATTAAATGGCAGTTCGCCGCGCGATTATTATCTCTCTCGATTCTTCTAACGAGATTCCATCGAGTGCTTTTTTTTTCCGATCACGTTTAACGCGATAACCACTTGCACAACACACCTCCCCAATTTATAAACTATCTGGTAAAAATGTACAACTCTTCAGGTTTTTGTTTAATCGGCTTGGATTTTTTTTTTATCTATCTCTTTTAACGTGCAATGGGAGCATTGATTAAAGTTGTGACATTAATAGAGCAAGCAACAAAGTTGCAGCAAATAAAACTACAACGAAATATTCCGTTAACCGACTTTCGATATAGCGCATGCCTGTATAATATTACAGTAACCCTAGATTAACGTGACATTTTTATAACGTTACAGGCAGCATATTATCATAAGGGAAAATTACACGATAATCCTTTAGCACTGTAAAACATATATTGTGTAACATCTTATACTTTCAATATTTTAATTAATTTTCTTTCTATCATATATAAAACGCGAGCTTATAAAAAATATTTTTTCTCACGAATTCCGCATTAATTTTCACGTTATTGTACATAACGGACGTATTATTATTGAAATATGATTGAGAAAATATTCATAATAAGCTCTTCCGTATACACTCTGTTTTACACCAAAAATAAAAGCAAAGAGATCAATACGTTATGGCACATAGTCCGGTTTTTCATTTCCTGATTAATCTGTTAAGTTTAATCTGATGATATAATGTAAAAATTGTACTTCTCTATCTACGACGATCACTAAACTGATGGTTTTATAATGAATAACTGTTGAAGTCACCATTATAAAACCATTAGTTTAGTGATTAATCATATCTAGAAAAACACAATTTTTACATTATCATCGAATTAAGTGAGGTTAAGTCTAAACCAAGTTAAATGACAAATCGGACCATAATCGAATAACGTTAAATCATTGTTATCCGTTCTCAAATATTAGCGAAATTTTGTTTTTAGCAATGTTCATGATTTTCCGAGTGATTTTCTGATCCGATCAACCGAGGCCAGACTTTATGATGATAAGTATCGATAATTGTGATGGATCGACATCGTGGGACATTTTTACTGTCGCTTACCGGGTAACAGTTAGGGGCTGCCGTGCATCCGATCCTTCGGAGATTCAACCTCCTCCACCTTGGGACACTTTAATCGGGGCGAACACCCCTTCTTATCTATCTCCTTACAGTCACAAATCACAATACAGCAGGCACTGAACTTAGCTTATACAGATACTATCCTTCCTTTCTCTTTATCACAGTAACGATCGAACGTCCGGGCCGTCGTGCGGGCGCACAGTTCGCGGCGTTTAATTAATTTACCCTTGGACACTGACAAGTCGATGTACAACGGAAATAAAAACGAACAACAACGGCTACGCTCGGGGTCGCTCGATTGAGCGAGCGTCGATCACATTGCATTAGCACATACACCACAGAAATTTTGCCGATCTCTTATACGGCGGCACTTCACAGCCTCCGCCTCTCGCTCACGTGTGAACGAATGCTTCTGTCGAGATCGGGAATGGCACTACTCGATGACGATGTTCAACGACGATGTTCTCTCCCACGCGTTCGATGATCGTAAGCTCTTCCCCTCCCCCCCCCCCTCTCTCTCTCTCTCTCTATCAATATCATTAATATTTAGAGGTTAGAGCAGAAATTCGCGCGGGGCACAATTAACACGAGTGGCCGGTTAGCGAGATCAATCAGGCACATCAAGATCACAGAATTCTCTAGTCCGTCGGAATGTCACCGTCAAAGTACCACGTGACAACTATTATCGATGAGCTCGACAAGCCAACGTTGAGTTGTCTCGCAACGATCCTTCGTGCGACGGACGATCGCGCGCGTTTTTGTTTTTTACGCGGGCAAAGGTAGTCCTTTCTCAAGAACAACCCTCGTAGGGATTCCCCCTTTTGCACTTCGATGACTCCTCGTACGTGGTCCGGGTCTCTCGCCGTCGCGCGAGAATGAAAGAATAAAAAGGAGAGGGAGAGAGCAGCGCGTTGGGACACGGGACACCTCCGGAAAAAAAGAAAGACGTGGCGCACGGTCGCACAGCCGACAACACGACGATCCTTTCAGTAGCGCGGTCTCGCGCCGACTGCGAAGCTGTTAGCTGTGGCGGCTCGGAAGTTTCACCTTCGGCCGCGTTCGCCACCCTCCGTCCCTCTCTCCACGTGCGCGGACCGCGGCAATCGGCATCCCCCACTGACTTTGGTGTGCCACGGACTTTAGGTCCCCTCCGCCGACGATGTTTAACCCGTGCCAGCTGGCCCCACCATCCAACTATACGGCGGTACCCTCTCCGAACTCTGAAGACCGGTCCCCTCTCTTAGGCGTTCGCGTCAGCCTAACCGAGAGCAATAGGCGCGAGGTACGCGCACGCACACCATCGCGCGTGGGTGCACGTACGAACGTTGAACCACGCCTATCTCCCTACCTCGTGCACGCGACCGACCAGTTCACGCTGTTTTTACTGGCGAAGTAGCCAAGGGTGACCGAGAGCGAGAACGACGTGCAGGGACGAGAGAGGGACCGGGGTTGCACGCGACATGTAGAATGAAGGAAGAGAGAGAGAGAGAGAGAGAGAGAGAGAGAGAGAAGAGAAAGAACTATTTTACTGGCGTCTCGCCGGGACTGCCCACGCGTCCAAGGGTGCGTGCACACGCACGCACAGGCATTTTGATAAGAAAGCTGGCGTTGTATGCGCTGCATAGCGCTTAAACTATCGTCGAATGACTTCACTGTTTCCAATAGATATAGCACAAATGGAAAAATTATCTTTTTATCAGACAATTTCTCTGAACAAACATCAGAGTAACTTCGTTATCGTTAATGTATCACCATTGTAGTCATAATTTTTCTCAAAGGTTCAATAGAACTTTTGAAATGTTTGATAATGTTTCAGGTACCAGTGTATTTCTGTCGAAGCGCTTAACAGATATTTTATTTTCATTAATTTATCATTCATTAAGGAATATGTATTTTATTCGATTTATCTTGTTAGTAGCATTCTTTCAAGCAAGTTGCTCGACAAATTTGGAACACTCCGCTTCGTTCCGCGAACGCAGAAACTCAAATATGGCCTTTTGGAAAGTTTCTGATAAAAATACCCGACGCGTCGTCCTCTCTTTGTACGACTTTTGTAAACAAATGCTCCTTGAAATATTGACACGTGGTCGAGGCTCTGGCCACACTTTAGACACGTGTCCACCATGTCGAGAGTACTCGCTAAGTGGCTGCTCGACCGTTTGAATTTTTTCTAGACGTTCGTATTTGCCTTTTTCCTCTTTCCACTTTTTCTTTTTTTTTTTTTTTTCTACCGAAGAAGCCGCCGCGGCGACCTAATGCCAAATGGAGAACCGTGTAAAGCGCGGAATAAGTCGAAGTTGATTTATTTTTAGGAACTCGCGTGCCGCGAATATAAATTTAATGTTATCCGTTTCCTCCTCTCGCGTGTAATACGCGAAATTATTAAATAAAGTACGTAACAATGAATTCGTTTGATGGTTTATCACTCGCTTATATAAATAGCGATTGGCGAGCAGTCAAATACGGTTTGCCATTACGAATTCTCGTAGAAAATCACGATTATGTAATTTACTATCACCATTAGATGATTTATGATCCATCGCGCAAATCTGATGGTGATTTGTCGGCACTAATAGCTCCATAGAGACGAGGTCAATATTCTCGTGTGAACTGTGACAATATACCACGTTCGAAATTACTAATCGCGAATCTACCTCATTTTAGCATTGTTCGTATGATCGAGTGGTACGTAATATGATAGTAAGTTCATAGACACTAAACTGAAATTATAATATACATATATATTTTTTATAGCGTTTTCGGTCCGAGCAGATTTACATCGACCTGGGTTAAATTAATAACGTTACGTGTTCTATTGTATTGGTTGACGTTACATGCTTTACCAAGAGTATATAATGTCATTAATCCAACTCAGATCGGTGCAAACTTGCTCGGGCCGAAAACGCTATTACTCTCACTGTCCTTTTACGTTGTAATTATAACAAATTGATAGGTTAGAAGCTCAGGCTGGGCTATCGCTTATTGGAATAATTGCGCGGTCCACGTCATTAGCCTTAATGAGCCTTTGGGTCGGGTCTAACGCCTCTTAGAAACCGTTGCACTTTCGAAACGATCCACACGGCATTTTCTCTACAGTACGTATGCCCACGCATCTCGTCGCCTTCGGTCCGTAAAATCTAACGTAATTACAGGTTGATGCGTGCGACACAACGCGTGTACAACACATATAGATCGTCATATATCTCGTTGTTCTCTGATCTCTTTGTCAGGTACGAAGTGACTGATGCAATTTACGTTATCTTGATTGCCACTTTCTCGATTCGATGCCTACATAATGTTTCTCGATTAGGAAAACGCAATAAGATAGACACCGTGAATGTTCATTAAGAAATAATGAATCTATATTTACTGCATCTTTGACAGTTATATTTTCTATTAATAGAGTTCTAAAGGATAGATCTGAATGAAAGATCTAGAAGTGTATATCAATCATAAACAATTGATATTCAATAGTTTTACAATTGCTAGTTCGTTGAGCATATTCAAATACAATTTTGAAAATAATTATTTCTTTATGTTCTGCATTTTTGTTATAAATTAATTTTTCCTTTCTATTAGTGTACGTTATTTATACTAAAGTTATATCCATAATATATTTATTTATCATTACTTTAATTCCGAAGCGCCACTACGGTCTGAGTATTAAGATGTTGAACTAATACATACATATATATTTTTCCATGTAAATATTTATTTATGATTAGAATTTTTAGTTTGATTATAAATGTCGCAGAAGAATAAGGTAGAATAGGGTAGATTTTCCGCATTTTTTTCAATGTACTTTCCGGGAAGACAGAAAACGGTCATTGACTTGTGTTAACGTAAAAAGACTGCACTTCCTTTTCTTTTTTTTACGCGCGACTTTCACGTCACATCGCACGAATACCACGCGTGCGTATGTACGCGCATTGTGACGTACGCCTTTCGGGCTTTGCACCTGGGTGTATACCCACCTTTCCCGCAAGAAAGAGATCCTTACCTAAAGGCACGCACGAGATGATCCAGCTGTTTGATCTCCGCCATGCGTTCCCTTTTTAGGGAGCTCGTGCGCGTTACGTTAGGATTTCGTAACGGCATCTGCGTTTACAGAATCTTCGCGCTCATAATATCGCGTTATATCAGATTTTGCTAATCTCTTGCGTGACAAGAGAACACGGTAACGGTAACAGATCTAAACCGTCATCGTTTTGCACGCTACATTATAGAAATATGCTTGAGGAATATGATTTCCTAAATTCTAGATTTAATGAACTAAATTATTAACATTAACAAGAAATAATTTTTATTACTTATAAAATCGTAATCGCAAAAATTCAAAGTAGTGCTATTTATCTTTGCATTTCACTAATTTCAGGTACAACTTCAAATCAGCTGCTTAGCTGTCGATCCGCCTATTGTTGTGTAGCTGATATCGAATATTTCTATCTTATTTGTATTTAATGTTAACAGTTACACTCAATAAAGTTATCAAAAATAAATAAATAAATAATAGATTTCTTAATCTTAAAATGCTATCGATATACGTAATTTTACGTACAAATGAGCGAAATCATTAAACTTCAAGTTAAGCATTCAATAATCGTTATAATTATTACTGAAGACTTAGCTCAGCATTTTTATGTATAAATGACTTGGCTCATTTGTATGTAAAATTTGTATTGATTTATGTATTGATAGCATTTTAGGGTTGATTAAATAAATTTAATCTCATTTTTGTGATAATATGCAAGAATAATTTTTAAGAAAATGTTTTTCTCGAGAATTTATTTCACATGATTCCGGTTGTGCGCAAATGCGCGTGGCTCGCGACGAAAGGAGTGTCCGCGAAGGATTCCTATATGGGTAGGAGAGAAAGGACCATGGCCTGAGCCGAACAAATCCCGAAATAAATGTCATCGTGTATCATCGCGGTAACGTAATCCCGGATCGCGAAGACAAATGGCTGCGGAATACGATACGATGCACCGCGGTCGGTCGTCCGAGATGAGGAGCCTTCTCGTTTCTCGTATTTACATACCGCGGCAAAGGAAGATCCGTAGGGAGGTGTTCGTCCTTTTCCGAGAGGTGAGAGAAGATACGATAACTTTGAGAGACGATCAGAGTGAGACGTGTACGTTTCCAGTAGTATATGATCGACGAAAGACGGACGGTGACTTCTATTCCAGAAATCATACAGGATCGGATTCGTATCTCGAGATTGAAGACTTTTTTCGCGTTATCATTTTGAATTATTGTATACAGTTATCTAATTGGTGTTAATAATTCAATTACAGTTAGTGGAACTGAGAATCTAAATTAAATTCTTTACCATGAAAAGCACAGTTTTATTTGTTTCAGACTGTACAAGGAGAAACAAAAAGAATTTGATTAAACAATATAATTATTAGCATGTCAAAATTATCGATGTCGTTTTGATTGAAAAGAATACCTTTCGCATGAACCAAAGAGAAATGATAAATATTTCGCGCATTTATTATCACTATAAGTTTAACAATTATATTATTATATTATATAAAAGCATTAAAGAATGCAAATATTAATTTTTCTGCTATAACATAACAATATTTTTTTAACAAGTTGCCAATAATTAAATAAAAATTTGATATTTATGAGTTTTACACAATAATAAACATCTATTTTTCACACAAAAAGCACAATTTTATTGGAGTCTCTGGAAATTTAATTAGATGCAGAAAATAATTCTGTTGGACTATGAAAATAATTGTAACTGTAAAAAATAAAATGTTAATTTTAACTTAAAGACATATAATGAATTTTCTGAGACATGAAAATTAACATTTTTGTGTCAATTTTAATATTTTTGCATGTCTCAGAAAATCTACCATATGTTTTTAAATTAAAATTAACATTTTATTTTTTACAGTATAGCTATAGAATATAAATTTGTTTTGCAGTCTTGCTTATCACACTTGAGCTTCATATCTAGTTAAATTATCTAAATATTTCAGCCAAATCTCCTTTCGCACATGCATTGTAGAAAAATATCTCCTTTTTAAATATGTTATTGTTATTAGAGAGGGTTGAAATGTTGTAGCCGACATTTTAGCTCTGTGCAAGCATTTATACCGGCCCTGAGGAAGGAAAAACAAATCAAACGGTCGGTCATGCGTCAAGATTTTAAGCAAACACGTGCAGGTACGTACGCGCGAGAGCGCGTTCATGTGCCAGCACGCAACTGAGCATGCACGACTATACGGGTATTAAAAAAGCGCGCGCGTTTGCTCTGTCTCGAAGACCTCTTCGCGGGCACGTACGACTCGAAGAGAGGAGTCTTGCTCCGAGAACTCTCCTCCCGATTTAGCCAGCCGTGTCACCGCCTCTGCTCACCTTTGGAAGGTCTCTCTTCAAGGTTGAAAGTCTAACGACCGTCCCGTCGATTTGTCATCCGTGATCGAACAGATAAGGGGATTACATGTTGATTTATCTAAATTCCCACTTTCGATTGCTTTCGTCGGAAGAAAATACTCGAATCGAATGCATTCACATCTTGATGTACGTTTATATAAAAACCAGTAAAAATTAAAAAAATAATCGAACCACCGAAGAGATGTTTTATACAAGACAATTCTAAAGTTTTTCATAATGTATTTTGCTGTCGTTAAAAAGAAAAAAACTACTTAAATTAGTTTTTCAGAACTTAATTTTAGTTAGACAATTATTATTCCATAATGTTACATATGATTACATATAATTTACATTATTTCATTCGATTAAAAATACAAATTATTGGAAATATTTTATAATTATTAATTCGATTAATTTAGACTATTTTACGGTAAATTTTTTTGTTATGCAATACACACGTCCATCTAAATATAATTTAACGTTTAAAATATTCGTGGAATAAACTTGTAAAGTAATATAATCGGAAGGTCGAGCGCCGCTTGGGAATCATAAATATACGGATTAATACACGCGGGCTATAGAAGTAACGTAAAGAGGACAGAGGAAACTTAATGCCTGCATCATGAAAGTGGCACACGGAATACAGAAGTAATTTACACGATCCACCTACGATACAACAACTCGCTAGCGCAACAGGTTCCCAAACGTGGCGAAGCGGAACACCGAGAATTCGAGCGTGAATTATGACGTTGGCTTTTCTAATGCACTCTAATACGGTCGTAACTGGTCCCGTTTGTAGGAAAGGGGATAGGTCGGTAGGGAAACACACTACGGAGGAAAACGAATAATTTGTCGGGCGCGGCGACCATTTTTCCACGCAATCTTCCATCACGAGCGCGCCAGAAGAGGGACAGAGAGAAAGAAAGAGAGAGAGAGAAAGAGAGAAAGAGAAAAGAGAAGGCTCGGTGAGAGACGTGTGTGGAGAACGAGGAGCGGAGTGGAAAGCGTAGGCGGGGCGCATACCAGAGGCACCTGCTCATTTACTTTGCGCCGGTCGGCTGTAGTCGGTGTAGAGAGGGAATCCTCATTAGGATTTGCCCCTACCATGCTATCGCCACCGCCGCTGCTTGAGTGTGTTTCTACCAGACTGAGGATAGAGAGAAAGAGAGAGAAAGAGAGAGAGAGAGAGAGAGAGAGAGAACACGATTTATTCCCGAGGAGATATGTTCCTGGTAAATCTAGATGCGAATACGTTTTTACAGGATTGTAACATCAGTTATGTAAAGATAAATAATGGCTCAGTGAGTAAGAAATCATATGGACGGGTTCTTTTTGAAGGACACTTCCGTCGTTGCAAAGATTAATTGCAAGAATGGAATTTTAAAGAATACGTGATGATAACAAAGAGATAGAGATGAGTAAAGATATTTGTCATACTCTCTGAATTCTTGTTAGATAGTTTAATTTAAAGATAGTAAGTCAGTTAGAGTAATATTGAACATTAGATTAAATATGAAAGCAAAGAAGTAGAATGTATAATAAAACAAAGATTTCACAAAATTTTATTATACCGGTCTTTTCTTCTAAATAAATGAGATATGGCAACGATTATATTTTAATAAACAACAGTTTTAACGAAATATTGAAATACAATGAACAATTGAAGGCAGATAAGAATATTAAATCATCTGTTTTGAATTACTTTAGTGAAGGTTATGGGGGTTACCAACCCCAGTGATTTTCTCTTCGAGTTATAAAATCTTTTTTTCTTTGTCATATAGCGTTTTTTAACGCCTAAAGAGATTTGCAAGACGACGAAGAGAGGATGTTCGAGTATGAAGAGAGATTAGAGAGGACCCCAGCACGTGGAAGAACAAGAGGGATTGATGAGAGAGAGAGAAAAATAGTGAAACCGCAGCACCCTCCATATACTGCCATAGGCGTGCGACGCAGGGCGAAAAGGGGAGCCCCGTAGGATCCCGTGTAAGATCTCACATAAAGATCGTCGTCCGCACACAATAATAGCCCTCGGGCTGGGCTGCTTGTCCTGTCGCCCGTATTCCCCGTGACCTCGTCGGCGACCGTTATGACGAGACGCTCGCTGTTGCAGCTTGCCGTGTACTCCGCGTGTAAACCACGCGTGTATTTGCCTTTTAGGGCCCCCTCCGCCCCCTCACTATATTCACGAGACAATGGTACAGGAACAACGAAGCCGCAGGGGTGCGATGTAGCCCTCTGTGCGATGCAGCTATCTCAATTTGTATCTTTCGCGAGAGAGGTGCGCAATACCGAGTCGCCCGTCATGTTGCGTTACGTCTACTTCTACTAGGAATTGAAGGATCTGCGAAGATAATTATGGCCTTGTGAGATCCTCATCGCGATATCAATGCTCTGAGAGAAGAGAGAGAGAGAGAGAGAGAGAGAGAGAGAGAGAGAAGAAAATAGAGTTTAAGCGACTTCAAATTTGGGTGAACTCTCCAAGAAACTATAAAGGTGTAACTATAAAAAAATGTAAACATTTAAAAATTGTAAATGTACTTAAAATTTAAAATAAATCTAATGTATAAAAATATTAAAAGTGGTATTACAACTACAGGACATTAAGAAGCCACAGAGTGTAGCTAGTATTTAGAGATAATTAAACAGTCCAATTTTCTTTGACAAAAGACTACAACTTTTCCCATGTCGAATTAGTCTGCGTGATCAGGAAGGATCTCAAAATATGTTAGATTGAAAGAAAGAAGCTTTTCTGATAAGTATGAACGGCAACATATGTATATATATATGTGTGTATCGCGTGAGTGTACTACAATTCTTTTCGGAAATAGCGTAGATATCCCGCGACGTGACGATATACGTTGACAGAATTGACGCGTAATTGTACGCTATATATTGTTGCTTTGCGAGCCATAATGAAGCCTTATTATTAACGATCGCCCGCGGCAGATCGCGCCGATGGTTTCACACGCTGCGAGAGTCCTCCTTTCAGCGTGCGCCCGGGCGCGCGAAACCTTTATCGCTCTTCTGAAAGAATATCGAGCTCTCCTTTCGAGACGACGTGAAAAGAGAAGTCGGGCTCCAAAGAAACCTGAATTGGTTCACCACCGCCATACTAACCGCGGTAGTGTCCAATAGTGACGCGTCATGCGAGCACGCTGATATTATGACGTAGAACGAACGTTTAGCACAAAACATCGCAATATGCTAAATTTAAAAAGAATCATTCGTTATTTCGTATTTTTTTGCGATTTTCTATAATTCTACATACACGTATTTTTTATATAGTGCAAATAAATAAATATATTTCATAGATGGAAGATTCTTTTTGGATAATAATGTCATTTTTGATGACTTAATATTAAAATTGAAAAGCTTTTTTTATCATATATTAAAAGATATAGACATTACATCGCGACTTTTAGACAGCTTTTTTCACAAAATATTAGAGAATATTTTCATGATAAATTTGTTACTTTCTCATAGATTTTCACAATTGATACGCAATAATAATTATAATATAAATAGCCAATATGTGTCTTATATAAAATAATTGTGTAGTAATATTGTGGATGGATATATATGTATAAAATATATTAGATAAAATGCTTATAGTCTGAAATTTTAGAGAGAAATTCTTATGACATTATTGCTTCGCGGATCGTTTTCATGCGAGACTTGCCTTGGCTGCTATGTAATTAGACGGACGGATTTAGTGTTCCGGGAACTAATGAGAGGCCATCACCATTATTCTCGGACCTACTTCATGAGGGACTAAACGATATGTAACAAAAATTATGAGCCTTAAAATGCCTTATTAATCGCATTACTAGTCTGTTGCTTTTGTTCTTCAATTAGCGTAGATATTCTGATGGATATTCTGAATGTGATATTCTGACGGATTTCATCCATTTTAAAATGATGGAGAAATAATATTACGGATGATTGAATATTAAAAAAAAATAAAAAATTTGTATTCCTATAATCTTTTCTAATTTATACATATATAATACTTCTTCTTTGATTAACTTAATTACAGATTTCTAAGTAAGAGAAGAATAATATGAAGTAATGTGTAATAACATGAAGACAATGAAAAATTAGACTTTTATTCGTTTTAACAAATGTATGTTTGTAGGAAATATATATATATATATATATACACATTCAATCTTGCAAAAAAAAAAAAAAAAAAATGAATATTTGAAAATTTTGATATTAACAATTCTTAAATTTTACGGATTACCGTATAAATGAAATGAGAACATCAAAGATAGTAAAAGATAAGAAAAGAGAATTTCTTGTATTGGTCAAATTAGGGAATTATAAATTTATGACCATATAGCGATGACACGCCTCTCAAGGAAAAAAAGCCTGACCTAGTGTTAGGAAGGTATGCTCCTTCAGTTGGTTTCCACCATTCTTCTTTTCTCTCTTTTTCTATTGCGGGTGGACATCCCGTGATCTTTACGATTCTTTGAACGATGATGTCCGTTGCAATTTCAAGGCGCATAGCTTGCGAACCGTTGTCCTTAAATAATGCAAACAGGAACAACGGGTGGTCTATCTTCGTTGGTCCATTGCTTTTCTATCCCCTCTAATCTATCCCGAAAGAAAAGTCAAAGTTTCTAAAAAGCTTCCGAATCTTTATGGCTACCGAGTTTACAAGAAGCAGTGAAAGCAATCCCCTGTAGGGTTCTGAAGGGCGTGCTAACGTTCTAAAAGCTAATATTCTTTTCCTGATTTATGTGCGAGGGCGGTTACGCACGTTAAATGTCTGTTTGTCTGCGAACCTCTGACAAATTGGCACTTACTATTGGAAAGTCGGATTTTCTTTGAAGAAAAAGGAAAATGGAGACACAGTTGAGTGAACGTTTAGAGTGTAGAACGACGGGGATGTATGTCAACTTGCGGTTCTACGGCAGATTTGACAACCATTGTGCCATGTTTTTTATGTTTTTTATTGTTTTTTAATTTGCTTATCATTAGCTCTAATAATATTGAATTTAATATGTTGTAAATTGACTTATATGCGCTTTTTTAATTATTTCTTTATGAAAGAAATGTAAACTTTATGTGTATGGTTATTAAAATATTTGATATTTAAAATTACATCGGATTAAAATAAATTTTGTTAAGCAAATAGCGAATTAAAAAAAACGTGATCAAGGAATCGATAAATAAAACTTGCAAAAATTGTTCATCAACTCCTTGTGTTTTATACACTTGCCTACATACTTTGTAATTATATAGTTGCAGTTATGAAACTAAATTTATCTGCGGATATATATATGAATATATACATCCTTTGACAAAAAAATATCCTCCTTGCCTCCGTCATCGTGGTATTAAAAAACATCAAAGTTTCAAGAGGTATATAACGAGTTACACGCTGAAAGCAGAAACATCGCAGTACCCAATCTTTATTACTGTTCCCTGTTCTATTATTTCGCGCTGATTAGCCGTCTTAAGTTCGGGGGGCCTTGCAAGGCCTTGTCGAAAGGCAACGGACGTTGTAACTTCCTGATGTGTGGCGTGATAAAAAAGTGTGAAAGAAAGCGAGACGGCGGCTGAATCAGTACTAGCGCTACTTTGATCGAATTCGGGTCACAAAGAGCTCGCTTCGTCACCGGTTGAATAGCCCTGGCTACAAGGAGGTTGGATTAGGTGAGGCTAAGTTACGAGGGTGGAGGGGCCCTAGCAGCAAGACGACGTCTTGAATGGGGCACGTGCTACCATCGTCGTGATCTTTGGGCCTTACGTCTGGCGATCTGTCTCTCTCTCCTTCCTTTCCGTTTGTCCGTTTGCCCGTCCATCTGATCGTCTAGAGACGGATCTAGGTCTAGACTAGGGAACTCCTTGATGTTTCTTTTGGCTCGGCTCGCCAGCTGCTCCGCTAAGTTGCGATTCCTTCGGCACGTGTCTCTCTTACATGTATGAATCTTTTTATACATGAACCAAGCCGTCCTCTTGACAATAATGGCCATCATACGGATACGTAGCGATTTTTCTTTTTGATTACGATGCGATCTGATTCGGTATCTTACGTTTCATTTTGAAATATACAAGAAATTGTGATAAATCTCTGCGTAATGAATATTATCCGATGAAAATTAGAAATATAGAAACTACAAATTGATTTGATTATTACAAAAGAGAACAAACAATGAGCATATTTTTTTTAGAATCAATGAAAACGCTTCCTTTACTTTTACTACATTTTTAAGTAAAGTAATTAATTAAATAATAATCTAAGTAGAATACAATTAAAAATTGTTTATGGAAGACACTTTTTGTGCTTATCTTATTTTACATTATATGACTTTATTTACAATAATTTATTCTCTTATCACGTATCTAAAATTTTTATTTAAATGTAAGAGTTAAATTATTATTTTAGTGCTTTTGTTAATATAAATTTCAAGAAATTACACAAATATTTCATATCAAAACGTGGTTTACTTCAAGACGCATCGATTTATTGAAAGATGGCGGAATCACAAGTCTGTATTTGACTCTAAATTTCTTGTAGTGAAATCTCATTCCAAGAGAATGAAAATACAACTACTCTTGAAGATAAATGAAAATATTTCATTTTTGAAAAAAGAGTGACAATTTTCACTTTCTTTAGAGTGAATTTTCACTTCAAACGAGTAAAATCTCACTCCAAAAAAAGTGAGATTTCTTTGAAGCAAAAATTCACACTAAAAAGAATGAAAATTGGGTGGTTGTATTTTCATTTTCTTGGAGTGAGATTTCACTACAAGAAATTTAGAGTGTAGTGCGAGAAGAAAAAGTCGTGCGAGGGTGCTCGCGTGCCAGAAAGAACACAAATGCGTGCGCATTACGCATCTGTCTCCTTTAGGGCAAGCGCATACACGCACACGCGTTGTTCGCGCGCATATGATCGCTACGCGAAACGTATTTATACGTATGACGTGTGTACGTAATCCAGCCCTTAGGCATATCCGTATGTATGTGCAGGCGTGCATGCGTACGCACGTGCGTGCGTGCGTGCGAGTTTGGGCATGCGAGAGCTACATAGCGATGATATATGGCGCTATATATATGTACAATACGGTCGGTACATCCAGCCCCTAGTTGCTATGCTACTGGTAGGTATACGTACGGCAAGTTATGGCGTATAGCGCGTATTTCTTCACTGTATTGGTATTTCTTCACTGACATGCTCTGTCGACAGAAGTCGCAGTCCTGAATAGATACTTTCGTTTACCACGACGTTCCGCGACAGCCGCTGAAATGCAATAAATCGGCCGATAACAAATTGCCGCCAAGCGGCAGTCTACTTCGACGCGATAACCAGAATTGCGTGGGGATTTATGATCGAATGGTATCTATATAGCAGGCCATATCGAAATTTACGATTTCGCTTCGTTGTAGGTACTTGGAATTTCAAATGTATATCCGTTTCGTTAGATTCGTTAAATTATAAATAACAATAATATAAATAACAATAATTTTTATAAATAATTATAATATTATACATAAATAAAAATTAAAAGTAAAGAAAGTGTTTTATCAAGAGAGTAATAATGTCGAGAGATATAATGAAATAATAAATAAAATCGACAAAATAACATTTAATTTTTTAGAAATATTTTAACTTAAATTAGTTTATATTTAAATTATACGTAGAATAAGTTGCAAAATTGATTTATACTAATATAAAAAATTACTGAACACATTTTAACTGTAGAGCTATTAAAATTTAGACGTCAAATACAAAATTACGAATGCGTGCGATGGATGTATTAGCTATTTTCACACATTCATTAAATGGATCTATTATCGTAGTATTCAATCGTTAACTAGCATTGCTGTTACATTAGCCCGTGTAACGGCAATGATGGAATTTCTATACAGCGTTTGACGTATTGCAAACAAACTTCGTATCGAACGTCATCACCAATAAATCAGGAATAATAGATCCGGTGAAACAAGTCCAATCTCTCGAAGCTACTTTCACTTCATTGTATTCCGCATTTACAGTTTCGTACGCAATGGCAAAATACGAATAACAAATCAATCGTTTTCGAAATCTCTTCGTCGAGAATGCAGTGTTGAAGAATTATTAATTCCAGTAACAAAAGTTCAATTTTTATAATATAAATATTATTATTGTTAAACAAAAATAATTTTAATTGTATTATAATTATTTAAATGTTATCACAGTATTTGATGAATAACAACAATTTGATGTTATTTATCAAACAATAAAAATTCGCATACTTGGCTTACTCTTAGATATATAATCTCGAAATTTTTTATTTTTTTGTATTTCTTTTTTTCACATTACAAAAACACTTAAGAATAGAATTAGCTTATTGTTTTTTGACACTGTTAGAAGCAATTAATTTATTACACATTAATTATTTTGCGCGCAATTTATTTACGGTAAACGGACTATATCTCTACAGTTATAACATTCAAATTAATTAATAGGTGATAATTGATACAGTAAGCTAATACACACGCACGCACGCACGCACACACACACACACACACAAACACACACACACACACACACACACACAATCTTTCCAATAATGTGGTGTAAATTTAATAAAGATCCTATTACAAAGCAATAATTACATATATTAGGTGTTGGAATTAATTCGTAGCGTTTTACAAGAGATGGCACAAGCAGTACACTATTTCGTTGTTACCTATAGTTCTGTATACATTGTAAACATCTATCATAGGACGTCATTTGCCGTACATAACCTTTCTTGAAATCATAAATAACAACACTGTATAATTCATTGAATATGTCAAAATTTGTGCCGAATAAAGTGTATTTGCGGGGAATTTTATTACACTACTTTATTCAAAAGAAATCTGCAGCTGAAGCGCATAGAATTCTTGTTCAGACTTATGGTGACAATGCTCTGTCGGATACGACATGCAGAGACTGGTTTCGACGCTTCAAAAATAATGATTTTGAACTTGAGGATAAAGAACGTTCTGGCGCACCGAAAAAATTTGAAGACAAAGAATTAGAGCAATTACTCGATGAAGACCCATCTCAGACGCTATCAGAACTTGGAAAAATATTACAAGTTGATGAGTCAACTGTTTCAAAACGTTTAAAAGGGTTAGGAATGATCCAGAAGCAAGGACATTGGGTGCCGTATGAATTGAAGCCGAGAGACGTCGAACGACGTTTTGGCACGTGTGAACTACTGCTTCAACGGCAGAAAAGAAAAGGTTTTTTGCACCGTATCGTGACTGGCGATGAAAAGTGGATACACTACGATAATCCAAAGCGTAGAAAATCGTGGGGTAAGCCCGGCCATGCATCCACATCGTCCGCAAAACCAAATATCCATGGCTCGAAGCTTCTTCTCTGTATTTGGTGGGATCAGCAGGGTGTAATTTATTATGAACTGCTTAAACCGAACGAGACTATCACGGGGGATCGCTATCGACTTCAATTGATGCGTTTGAGTCGAGCCTTAAAAGAAAAACGGCCGCTATACGCGCAAAGACATGACAAAGTGATTTTGTTACATGACAACGCTCGGCCTCATGTTGCAAAACCAGTAAAAACCTACCTGGAAACACTTAAATGGGAAGTTCTACCCCACCCGCTGTATTCACCTGACATAGCTCCTTCTGATTTTCACCTATTCCGTTCGATGGCACATGGCCTAGCTGACCGGCGCTTTCATTCTTACGAAGAAGCTCAAAAATGGATCGATTCTTGGATAGCCTCAAAAGACATGTCGTTTTTCCGACGCGGGATTCATGTACTGCCAGAAAGATGGTCAAAAGTAGTAGAAAGTGATGGGAAGTACTTTCATTAATGTATTTTTTAATGCTCATGTGAAATAAATAACATTCTTTCATTAAAAAAACGCTACGGAATTAATTCCAACACCTAATAGAATAATAAACTCATGGGTATTAATTTCAGGCATATAAAGTAAGACAGTTTCACGTGTTACATATAATATAACAATGAACATTGCCTGCAAAAGGATCAGCTACTTGTTATGCTATTGGAATACCGAGCCGGGGTTACAAATGCTACTACGCGATGACATTGGAGTCAGAATTTTTCGACGATGGCGACGGATTGACCGTATCTCGTTGTATTTTAATCTCGTTGTATTTTATTCTCCTTGTATTTTTGCCATTTCAACTGTGTTTTCCGTTGGCACGGAGGTATCCTATTACGCCTGCAGGATTAACCGATTACACATTCGTTCATTCTCATCCGGGCGTATGCGAGAAATCTTCATTCGAATTAATTTCTTTCTTCCTTTTATACATATAGTATTTGATAGCAATGCTGATTACGTGCTTCGGTAATGTTATAATTAAGTTGATCGAGATATGACGTAAAATTCTAAGGTTTTAACTGATAACAGAAGATTATATTTCCTCTAAAGATTCGCATACTTCTGAATGATAAAGCAATAATTGGAAAGTGGAATGATAAAAAAGATTTTGGGAGTTTTAGTTATCTAATATCTTTTAATTAAATGATTACATATCTTTTATCAACAATATTTGTAAGTCATATTTATTTGAATCAAACTTAACGATAAAAATTGTATGATAAAAAAAATTTAATTATTATTCAACTTTCATAAACTATTGTGTTGCGCACTGAGAGAAATGAGTCAAATGAATTTGTTATAGGAACGAGAATGGAATAACAAATGTGATAGTAGGAAAATGAATCAATCAGTTACTATTGCGAATAATTTTTCATTATTCGTTAATGTAATAAATAATACACAATTTATGATATAAATCAAAATAATCAGTATGCTAGTAAATAAGAGTCTATAAAAAAAAATAGGTTTTGTATACATTGTTTCTATTATTAATAATTGGTTGGAATAACAGATTAGTATTAATCATGACAAATTAAAACAATATAATTTGTTGTCTACATCTATAAATAATTTGTTAAAGACACTTGTCAAATTAAAATCTCTCAATGCGAATGACACACAAAATTGTTGCAATATAATAATTCTACGAAATGATTTTTTCTGATTATTCTTTTTTCTGTTTATATAAATAAATTTTATTTTTATATGTATCATTTCATAGATTTTATATTTCTATATGAAATTATATTTCTACGAAATAATTAAAGAGGAAATACATATCTTCAATCTATCTATTGAGGTTATCTTTGATATGTGATAATCTATATCTTTGCGATAATTGCATATTTATAAAAACCGCTCCGTCTAACTTTATAATTAGTTACGACATTTAAATAAGTGAGAAAGGTGTGTTAATGTAACAAACGATACATTTTTTTTCAAATTCTTAGGTTGACTAGACAACAGATTATGAGGGGTAAACACTTAATATATTTTTATAATAATGCATTATTATTGAACGATGAAAATATACATATATTTACATTGTACATACCGGGAGATTTTTATTAATTGAAATTTCTATAAATTATAACATATATTAAATAATTGACATTTCTCTAATTATAATAAAAGTCGATTATATTACGATATTTACAATAATTATACTATAAATGATATCCTATAATGTGATTCGATACAGGAATATACGTAATTGTTATCACCTTCCTGGGATTTTGGGCTAACAATGAGATTATTGCAAAGGAAGTTCAACTTGAACAATCGATTTTGAAAGGATTCTACGAGGATGGCATTCCGACAAGATGTCCATATCAAGAGAGTAACACAACCACGATCCATATCCCACATGAAACCGATTGCACGAAATTTTACAAGTGTCTATGGAGTGAAAGAATCTTGATAGAGTGTCCTCTGATTGAGGGAACTCGAATAAGGTTGCACTATAATAGATACGAACAGATCTGCGATTGGCCGCGGACAGCCGGCTGCGTTTATTGTCCTTTACAAAACAAAAATGGCATTTGGCCGCAGTCCAAATTACCTTACGACACACAGAATTGTAATGCGTACTATGAATGCATAAAGGGTAAAAAGTATTTGCAATATTGTCCTGTGAATACGTGCTTTAGCCGTACATGCCAAAGTTGCGTTGTAAATCGTTCGGGTGGAAATTGCAATCTGTAATGTCATGCAAGGACAACAAAAAAATATCTTCACAGATATAATTGCAATTGTTATAATGTGTGTATCAAGAGTGAGTTATTAAAAATCTTGCGATGGCGGTCTTTATTTTGTATTGCACCTATCGTAGGTTAAATGTCTTTATAAAAAATAAATATTGATTTATGTTTCGCATTGAGTGTACTACACTTTCGTCCACAAAATTAATAAAAAAACAATCCTTAAAAAACTATAAATATCATGTATCAAACTATCAGTCAGATTAATTACCTGAACTTAAAATAAACTTAGAAAATAGGAAAAATTCTTTAGAACGATTCTATTTTATCCCTTAGCAAAATGAATTAAAAGAGGCATAATGAGATATATGGAGATTAAACGAGAAATGGAATACATAAGTGAACCTGTTTCCATCAGCTCTATTTATATTAAGACAATTTGAAGATATAGTTATCTGAAGTAGATATTATATCCCAGGTTAAAAGGTGATTTTCGCGCGCTGCAGAGCAAAGGAGTGGTCTATTTTCTTAGAGCTGTTTGTACTGATGTATTCTTATGGGCAAACCGCCTGGCCCGTATCTCAGATGCAATCAGTTCCAACCGCGAAAGAATGAGCGGATTGCATGTCGGCTACCCGCGTTACTACTTGTAACACGCGCGAATTATGTAAGTACCGAATCGTGCGCGTGTGCCAACGCGAGCGTGTACGCGCTACTGTTATTGTGCGATAGTGTATCTATATTAAATGGTATATCTCTACTGTCTCTACCTCACCTCTCACTTCTTTTCCCTTTATTCCGCATACTCATGCGTGATTTATGTGATACCCCACGTGTCTGCCATAACTTACGGCGGAAAGTCTCAAAGCAGAATATCAAAAGACTTCACGCGGATGTCTATAATGTCTGTATCTTATGAATTAAGAAAATCCTTCTAAGAAAGTGACAATAGAGATAAACAAAATCAATGCCAGCGAATCAACAACACATTTGTGATATCAATATGTGACATTCTTTTGTCTTAATTTTAATTTAAGTTATATTCTAATGTGTAGTCTAAATCATGTATTTATATGTATGCCTAATCATGTACATTATAGTATTTTCTTCTAAAAACATGTAGTTATATGTATATGCATATAAAGGATCTCGGATAATATTTTTAGTTGAAGCCAAATGCTCCAAAGATAGGCTCTGTTTAATCTTCAACGCAGTAAACGCGTGTTTTGCTTTTCGAGAGAACCAGCGGTTTACGCCGCTACGGGATATTGGGTAGAAAAAGCATTGGCGAGTTTTACGATGAAACGCGTAACGGCAATACGTTTAAAAATAATTGCCGCCTCGATGGCAACGATTAATGCTATTGCCGGAATTAATTATTGTGGCAGTAGCTTATTAGATATTTTTTATTATCGCTCGTTAAACGCGCGCACGCGAGACGAGAGAGAGACTTGCTCTCGGTACACATTCTCCGTAAATGATATCATTCGAAAGTTTATTTTTATCAAACACACGTTTTGTTGAGGGAGCGCTCAACATAAAGTTAACGCTCGCTTATCATTCCGAGCTGACAGCTTTACAGTCAGGTCCCGTTGTTCCTGGCCCGGGGATGATGCCTGAGTTTTGCGACGCATGTTTAAATAAACGAGACAAAAGGAATGATTTAATTGTCAACGTGACAGAGGAAACATTAATAAATATTTCCAAATGATAAATATAGATAAACACTAACGATCTCTGATAAGGCAAAAGGCCATTTCTTTTTAATGATATCCGTTAGCCTATACGTCACCTTCGCTGTCTCGAAGCAATTAGTCGACGAACTTTTGTGATATCTCTGCCGATAATCTCTGGCGATGTGAGTAACGTTTAAACGCTTCGTAATGTTAGTTGAAATTCCTCTTTTTTCATTCTTACGTACGTTGTGAAATTTGAAGAGGCATTTTAGATTTGAAATAATTAGTGGGTGAAGAAAATATGCGACAATTGAAATTTGCTCAACAATAATATTGATATCCTCTGCAATTTAATGACATTAATTGAATGTAAATAGAGGCAATTGTAATAGAATGCTCGTAATTGCAAGCGTTAGATTCGTTAAATGAATTAATGCTACATTTCTCATCTCTAATTCAATTCTGTCCGTTTTGTTTGTGTGATGTAAATATGAGATAATTTAATGCAGCATGTATTTGTTATTAAGAAGTTCGTCCTTTTAATTAATATATGTATATAAGAGAAATAAGTTTAACACTAGAATATAAAAATAATCGAACGTTTCTCAGTTTGAATGACTTGATATTTTTTCCACGGTCTTTTTCGTTTTATGTAAGTAGAATCTGGTTAAGAGAAAATTAATGATATGTAAATTCGATAAAATTTCTGATAAGAAATCACGTTTCGTGACGATCTCACCTCTCGTGCAGATGGCAGCGTGAATCCGTTTATCGACGGTCGTTCAATGATGACGATGAGATGGAGAACACCGTTTAATGCCAGTACACTTCGTAGCCAACACTCCACTTCACTTGGGACTCATATTATGCATTTGTCTGACACTTTTCAAAACTCACTCTTCGAACAAGTCAACTTCTCACAAAAAGGAAACCGATATATTGATCGACAATGTTTCTTTTTTCGTCACGTATCGAACAGGCTTATCTCTCATAAATCGTCCATCAGTTTGCATCACAGTCGATCTTTCATAGTTCACATGAAAATAGTTCACATGAAAATAGTGAAGATACTTTCAATAATAGAACGATATCGAATGAAATACATATATTTTTGAAAATAACTCGGAGATCCTCTTAAATGTGACGAGAGTATAACAATGTTGTTTACCACATCCACGGTCGTGTTATGGATCTTAGATCAATAAATAATCCAAACAGACCAGTTCCAAGAAATTTCAAATAATTATAACCGTCGACCCAACAATGTATCATTAGTCTTGGGAATCCAGTCGTGACTTCTTGATAATCCAGGAAGTTCTTTCTCGAGACTACTCTCTTAATAATTTTCCATCCCGATGGAAGCCCACGGTTTAAACTTTTCTTCGTTTGAAATCAATGATTAATTTGATATCCAGAAGCAAAACGGTCGTCTTCTCTTCGCGATTTCTTCTGAAGATTGACGTCCTCTCTTCACGATTTCTTTCGAAGATCTCACTGATCCCGATCGTGGCTTGGCTGTTTCTAGGACACGTGATAGTTCCTCTCCAAGGATACCGAACGAGGTAGTGCGCGCTGCGCTGCGAAGTGCGATCTTCAAGCGGGGCGCACGAAAATGACTGGATCAAAGGGGTGCGCCGCAACAGGTGAGAGGGAAAGGGAGAGAGGGCGGAGTGGGAGGGATGGTAGAGCGTTGAAAGAGAGAAAGAGAGGGCTGGACGATGACGACGATAGTGGTGTTAACACTGCGCGTAGTAGCGGACAGTCGGCGACTAAGGCCCCTGAGGAGAAGTCTCACCTCTCTCTCCTCCGTCTCTTCTCTCGTCCTCTCGTACCTCTCTTCCGACGGGGTCTGTCTTTCCATCACACGCGTGGCCACCGTCACACTGTCGTGCGCGCGCGCGTGCATCTCCGCCACGCACGACGGTACCTTCCTATTCTTCGACTCCCTCCAATCCCGCTAACCCGTGCGGGCCACCCTATCTCTCTCTCTCTTTCTCTCCCTCTCTCTCTTTCTCTCCCTCTCTCTCTTTCTTTCATATCAATAGAACATACTGCATTTTCCATCGGGACGAATGCGCGGTTAACTACAGTAGAATCACACTCAGATGCACACATGAATACGCGCGCGCGCGTATGGGTACACCGGATTCGCGGCAGCGGTGGCGGTGGTGTCGGTGTACGTATCGGTAGGAAAGAAGTGGGAGATGGGACACGCGACACGAGCCTTGGTAGGGAGAGAGAGGGTCAGCGGGAGTGGGGCACGCATGGTCTCCCCTCGTTCCTCAGGGCTCCCCCTTCATGAGACACCCTCTCCTCTCTCCATCGGACGTCTTGCTCCTTCTCTCCTCTCTTTCTCTACTCCATTCTCTCTACCGGTCTCAGCCTCTCATTCGCGAATCGAGTGCTTCTCCATCTCCTTCGATTACCCGCGATACTCCGGTTTCTCGTGCGTTTCATGTAAATACATACATTCGTAGAGCCTCGTTCAACTTGCGAAAAGACTCTTTTTTTAGCTTCTCTCTTCCTCGAAATGCGTTTATCTTTGAAACCACTTACTATGTTTCACGGAGCATACGCTTTATGATTTGGTACCAATTAATTAAACCGACACTTGATCGATGAGAATAATCGAAAGTTATATTAGTTTAATTCATCATTTATAAAATCAATGTTATTGCGTGATCTTTTTTCACATAAAAACATTTCTTTCAAGAATAATAAATAAAGTAGAGTAGGTACAGGGGAAGGGGGAGGTGTATATTTGTATTAGATAGTCGGTTTTTGATAACATGTTTGTCATAATTATATGCGCAGTGAATTTAACTTTTATACACGTGTGATATCGATTAATATATAATAGAACGTCTCATGAACATGACACTACCCTCCATAGATTATAGAACGTCTCATGAACGTGAGACTACCTCCATAGATTATAGAGGTAACATTCTCATTAGCGAAACTATCAAGTGCGCTTTTAATAATATTATGTAATATAATTATATGGTTTATGAATTATTTTATATAATTTATTGTACTCACCGCTTTAAAATTTCGCTCCTCAGTCACGTATGTTGGATGGATTACCTCCACCATTGTAAGAGATTTTAATGCAGGCAGCAATCTGATAATTTTTCTGAGACACAACATTCATTTCATAAAATCAATTTTATAAAAAAAATCGATAATTGATATAATAAATTGATAATTTCTAGAGTTACTTCAAAACTAATACGATATGCCTTCATATTTTTTGCACTCTTTATGACAGTACGAGTTGATAAAAAACATTAACAATAAAAATTCTCGTAAAATTGACTAATAATTATTTATATCCAAAAAAATGTCAACTAGAAGAGTTGTCCCCTTTTATTATAAATCCCACTTGACAAACTTGTCGACGCGTCTCACGTCGAAAAACAAACCCACGCGTGTCAATGAACGAGAAACGACTAAGTGACGACGACGATTTTCGTTGTCGACCATCGGGGTTGCAAAACTCACCTCCCCCCCGCTGTTCCCCTTCCGATGAGCGAGTCGGCGATGAGAGGGGTGGCGAGCATTCTCTCCCTCCGTTCCCACGCCACATCCTGATACCTCTCTTCGTCCCTTCTCCTCCACCGCCTCCTCGACGGCATCCTTGCTGCCCGGCTCCTCCCTTAGAGACGCGCCCTTCTCCGGGGGTAGAACACATACTCTATTCTTCGTTCTTCTCGGAAGTCTTCCGCTACCACCCCCGGCGCGTCCACCGGGGGTTGAGATTTATTCGCCGTGTCCCACGCTGCGCGTAACTGCACATGAAGCGATATAATTTCGAAGCAACTGGTGGCGAAGTTTATACAGGGTTCTTTGCTATCCCCTTCCTACAAAATGAATTGTAAAGTGAATTTTGAATGCTTATATTTATTGCAAATAATCGTTTAAGTAACCATGATAGATTGATGATATAGCATACAATATATAATAGATTATATATTTTTAAATTATGAATATATTTTTTAATTATGAATTTATAATGGAATAATTATTTGTTTTGTATTTTAAAAACAATATAT